>BMAO01004153.1:0-148912 GCA_019973975.1 Trichonephila clavata
ATATTAATGTTTGAGTACATTTAAATCCGTAAACTATTCCAAATTCGGGTTCTATTCTTTAACATTAGCCGAAGAGAACCTTAACGTTGATGCATAACCAACGCTCGTTTAATTATTCCCGTTAAGCATTTCCACCATTCCATTATTGCCGCGGTAGCCTGGTGGTCAAGGTCACGGACTAGTAGCCGGAGAGTCATGAGATCGAGCCTAGTATCGCTGAAGACCACTATGTAAGGAGTGACGGACATTAAATCTATGTAGAGCTTAAACGTACTTCCATCGGTGTTGTAGTTAAGAGAGGGGAGAGAGCTCTGTTCAGATGAATGGATTTATAATTCGAGAGGCTATCTAATGCAATGTCCCCAGTAATACATGTAAAATCATACACCAGTTTTTTAATAGAATGTATCAAATATAAATGTTCTAGTGTCGTACTCCAAAGTGCGCTGCTCAAGCATAGATGATTTGAAAAATCGGCTTGCGTGTTAAACGTGCCGTTAAACTTGAATAAGAAGTTATCATTTGTACTTCTGGCATTTCTATTAGTCAATTAATATTGAGGGAGACAACTTATGAACGCTATCTTTCTTCACTTATTCTGTTAAGTATTAATTGCCGCACATTCTAGTGGTCAAATTAACGGATTAGTGGCTGGCGTTTCATGAATCCGAGTGTACTACCGCTGAAAAGCAGACTTGTAGGGAAGCGATGTAACTTATTCCGGTCGAGAGCTCAAAGATACCCCACCGTTGATGTTGTGTGGTAGTTAGATAGGCTGCTTCTAGCTCAGGTGTCGTCCTCATCACTTGACCATGGCTCAAAATTACGAGGTCCATAGCTAAACGCCCTTGAGCAGCAGAGATACGATATACGACGTTAATTTCAATCACTCACCCACATTCCACTTCAGTATAATACCCTAGTATAAAAAAGTATACCTCTAAGAAATGCTTAATCTTAAAAGCATATTGTTGAGGTCATTTGTCAACGTAAACTGTCTCAGCACTCAAAGTCTAAAAAAATATTTTTCTCTTGGACAAAACCGTTATATTCTAAAATTACCGTGCTCATTAACACTAGGTGGACGTTGTCGAGTTATGCATTTGAGTCCTAATGTCATTAAAAAACACTCCATGTAGAAAGGTTAGGTATGTCATGGTTCACTTGGGCGTGAATTAAACGCAAGAGAATTGGGTCCAATCTCAGGTGTCATCCACGTCATTTGACCGAATCTGAAAATTACGCGTTCGATCGCCAATAGTTTTTTTGTTTCTTCCGAGGGCGACGTTAATAAAAACTAACCCACTTCCTATAGGCAATGGCAACATGTATCAAAGTTTGGTTTTTTTGTCGAAATTTTTATCATTACCCATCGCTACTATTTATATTGATATAAATTACTCTCTTACTTAATAAAAAGCTGTATTTTTTATTTACAAGGATTGTGTTTCAATGGCAAAAATTATGCGTCGTCAAATGAATTTAGATATTCTATAACTGTCACAACAACTCACAGAACCGGTTTTTTTTTTGATAACTTACAATATTTCCATCGAAAAATTTATTACATACCCAAAAAAGCAATTATTGCTTCTTGCTAAGTGGCCATTTAATGATAAAGTTATTTTGAGTATGTATAATTTTTCGAATGACGAATTTAACTGACCAAAATATAAATGCAGGACATACAGCTATCACACTTCAGTAGTAACATAGAATTAAAAACTTTCCCGAATATCAGAAATAAAAATCAGGATTATTCGTAAGTTAATTTAACTAAGAAGATGAACGGTGTGTAAATGTATAATTAAATGGCTTTCGTAGAGCTCGATTTTAAGTACCAGTTTTTCAATCGAATAAAAATGACTTGTAAACCTGCAAAAAAATGCTAGTCTAATTTCTTTAAATCCAGTTTTTATTACGTGAAGTTGTGGTAAGTCTGAAAAATGATATCAAATAATTATTATTGAATTGAATGTGAATCACCCTTAAGCGAATGTAAGACAAATGATCACCACAGATAATTAAAATGAAATAAATCACGCTAATATTTTTACATTATATTTTTATGACAGAAATCATGTGTCGTCAAAGTCACAGGAAAACCACGTAATTCTAGCCAATCAGTTCAAAAACTCATGAGACTTCATAGTCTTACTATAACATCAATCATGCACATTTCCAGCTAATCAGCACATGCACTTCATTGTTGCCAACTTTTGTTCTTTGGAGGAACTTTTCTTGAAAATAACATACATGTCATTTATAGCAATGTGTACAGAGGTTTACAAACTGTATTTTTAAAGTATATGCATAAAATATATTTTTTAAAATTAAAAATAGCTTTTTGAAGATTTTTTTTCATACCATTAGAGCAGTTTTAGCAATTATGGTACTTGACATTTCATAAAAGTCTTACACCTGGGACAACAAACACGATCCAATGACTGCCTATTTTGAATTCAATAGGAGTACGTGTTTGTGTTTGTCATGTGATTGTCATTAATTCAAGACCTGTACTCTCTTACTTCCCTGTGTTATCTGATTCTTATATGATACTATCAAAACATTGTAAATGTATTTGTTGACTGTATCAAGTAATTTATTTTTTTATAGCAGTATAAAATGAAACAAATTTTTATTTTATGATCTTCCATTCATTAAGGAAGAGTGTATCTACCACAACCTACTTTGCTACCTTATTCAAGTAAAATGCCACTATCTACAAGCCCAAATGTAAGTTTTATCTGTGGAGATGCAAATTACTACCATTAGTATAGTATGGAAATTTATAGAAGGTCTTTATCTAATCGGGTGTCATCCCAATCATTTAAACATTGCTTAAAATCACATGGTCCATAGCCAATAGCCTCCGTGTTGTTTGACGACATTTGAAATTAAATCAAAGCCATTCTCTATTTATATATTATTAATTGTTCCGCATTTTAATAAAAAAAACATCAAACTTTAAATTTTCAAAAAATGACAGCAATCTATGATAAAAGCAAAAAAAAAAATACATTTAATGTATGAATAATGCCAACATACTACTCTATGGCGAATAATAAAAACATGTCTTGATATTTTTCTCCGATTATAGAGCAACGCACAACTATTTTTTTGCTCATTTGTATGTGCTGGACCTGGAATAAATATTTCCTGCTCTCCAAAATCTTATTTCTTAGTTAATTTTGTGCTTATAGACGAAACCATCCAACTAATTCAGATTGCTTACAGGAAGCAGAAAAACTTGGGTTGTGTTATGATCAGAAGATCAATACTCATTGTTTACAAAACCGCAGTTTTCTGAATTATAGTAACCATTACTAAAGTTACTAACAACGTTTGATTTGTAATCTTTTTAGCCCCTATAACTGGCAGATTTTTTTAGCAAAAATTGTTTAAAAAAAGCCAATTCTTTATTTCAATGAACTAAAAGCAAAACACTTAATTGAATGAGGTAATCCAATAGTTTTATTTTAAGTTTCAATTATAATGTTCACTACTTATTTTTTATAACTGTAGAACATGCCCTCCTCCCTAAATGTTTGTGTTTTATAACTAGACTCTACATGCTACAAAATTTTTTTATATATCTTATGATAAATTATCTCGTACTTCAGCGATTTTTCACGCTCGTACATCAATTTGAAGCGATTGAGTGCTTGTGGTGCGTTTATACATACTATATATATAAATATATATACGAGGGTAATTCGAAAACCAAGTGCTGTTTATCTGCTGCGCTGGTACGGAGCTCTCAAAATCGAATGCACGAGCAGCCACTGATGCAGTAAGCTTCCAGATGGAAAATGACAGTGTCGTATGGCCTGAAATTTGATAGTTTAAACATGAGAAAATGATTACCACCATAGAAAATCCTACGAAATGTGACGTGCGAGGAATAAGAATTTTCTTTGGGCAAAAAAATAAATAAATAAATAAATAAAAGTGCAGACACGGATATTCATCAAGAATTGTGTGCCGTATACGGACCGAACACTATGAGTGAAAGTGTAGTGCGTCAGTGGATACGCATTTTATGGACAGAAGAACAAATGTCCATAAGGAATCACGAAGAAGAACGCTATCATTACTGAGTGCTAAATTCATCCGATTCCGTCTAATCACTGCAATAAAGAAGGGACTTTTATGACCGCATTTTGCTGATGAAGAAAAACTTAAAAATTCTATGACATTTTATTCTAAAATTAGTTGCAACATTTAGTTGCTGACTAATTGTTAAGAAAAATAAAATGAGCTTAAAACAATTTCTTATTTATGTTACACGTAAATAGTAAGAAGTAAAGCATAGTTATATTCAATTAATATATAATTCAAGTAATTTAAATTACTATTAGACGCTTAAATGAGTTTAAATTTTTATATTTTTAATTTTAATGTACAGGATATTTATTGAAAATTGTTTAAAATACTCCAATTAATTTCATTTTATGGATTTTTGTGAAAAATATATTCGTACGAAGGGAATAAAATTTATACTATATTTCCAAATTTTACAGTTACCGTAAATAGGATGTAAAAAACAATATACCAGCTTTAACCTTTACGGTTGCAGTAACCATGTTTAAAAATAGTTCCACAACAACATCTATATTTGGTTTCCAAACCTGAATTCTTACAATCAAAAACCACTGAATTGCATCCACGTATTATCAGATAGAACACTCAACTGTTGCAAATTGGGAATGATCGATTTTCGTTAAGGCTATTTTCGACATATGTAGGAGAAAATGAACTTAAGGTGGAGCACTTTTTCGGTTAGAAAAAATGCTTCAATTTTGATAAAAACTTTTAACATTGTAACTCATGCAATTTTTTATAATATAGTGTTTTTAAAATTTCAAGATAATTCATAAATAATTAGTTTTTCCTTTTAACATGGAAAGGGATAGCTCGTTTATCATTAGGGTTTGGTGGAAAAAACGAAACACTTTTTATAAAAGAAAAAAATGTGTCAATTCGGATAAAAATTATTAGTATGATAAAATAAAAGATTATCTACATGATAGAGAAGCCAGAATATAATATTAATGTTTGAGTACATTTAAATCCGTAAAATATTCCAAATTCGGGGGTTCTATTCTTTAACATTAGCCGAAGAGAACCTTAATGTTGATGCATAACCAACGCTCGTTTAATTATTCCCGTTAAGCATTTCCACCATTCCATTATTGCCGCGGTAGCCTGGTGGTCAAGGTCACGGACTAGTAGCCGGAGAGTCATGAGATCGAGCCTAGTATCGCTGAAGACCCACTATGTAAGGGAGTGACGGACATTAAATCTATGTAGAGCTTAAACGTACTTCCATCGGTGTTGTAGTTAAGAGAGGGGAGAGAGCTCTGTTCAGATGAATGGATTTATAATTCGAGAGGCTATCTAATGCAATGTCCCCAGTAATACATGTAAAATCATACACCAGTTTTTTAATAGAATGTATCAAATATAAATGTTCTAGTGTCGTACTCCAAAGTGCGCTGCTCAAGCATAGATGATTTGAAAAATTCGGCTTGCGTGTTAAACGTGCCGTTAAACTTGAATAAGAAGTTATCATTTGTACTTCTGGCATTTCTAGTAGTCAATTAATATTGAGGGAGACAACTTATGAACGCTATCTTTCTTCACTTATTCTGTTAAGTATTAATTGCCGCACATTCTAGTGGTCAAATTAACGGATTAGTGGCTGGCGTTTCATGAATCCGAGTGTACTACCGCTGAAAAGCAGACTTGTAGGGAAGCGATGTAAGTTATTCCGGTCGAGAGCTCAAAGATACCCCACCGTTGATGTTGTGTGGTAGTTAGATAGGCTGCTTCTAGCTCAGGTGTCGTCCTCATCACTTGACCATGGCTCAAAATTACGAGGTCCATAGCTAAACGCCCTTGAACAGCAGAGATACGATGTACGACGTTAATTTCAATCACTCACCCACATTCCACTTCAGTATAATACCCTAGTATAAAAAAGTATACCTCTAAGAAATGCTTAATCTTAAAAGCATATTGTTGCGGTCATTTGACAAGGTAAACTGTCTCAGCACTCAAAGTCTAAAAAAATATTTTCCCCTTGGACAAGACCGTAATATTCTAAAATGACCGTGTTCATTAACACTAGGTGGACGTTGTCGAGTTATGCATTTGAGTCCTAATGTCATTAAAAAACACTCCATGTAGAAAGGTTAGGTATGTCATGGTTCACTTGGGCGTGTATTAAAAGCAAGAGAATTGGGTCCAATCTCAGGTGTCGTCCGCGTCATTTGACCGAATCTGAAAATTACGCGTTCGATCGCCAATAGTTTTTTTGTTTCTTCCGAGGGCGACGTTAATAAAAACTAACCCACTTCCTATAGGCAATGGCAACATGTATCAAAGTTTGGTTTTTTTGTCGAAATTTTTATCATTACCCATCGCTACTATTTATATTGATATAAATTACTTTCTTACTTAGTAAAAAGCTGTATTTTTTATTTACAAGGATTGTGTTTCAATGGCACAAATTATGCGTCGTCAAATGAATTTAGATATTCTATAACTGTCACAACAACTGACAGAACAGGATATTTTTTTTTTATAACTAACAATATTTCCATCGAAAAATTTATTACATACCCAAAAAAGCAATTCTTGCTAAGTGGCCATTTAATGATAAAGTTATTTTGAGTATGTATAATTTTTCGAATGACGAATTTAACTGACCAAAATGTAAATGCAGGACATACAGCTATCACACTTCAGTAGTAACATATAATTAAAAACTTTCCCGAATATCAGAAATAAAAATCAGGATTATTCGTAAGTTAATTTAACTAAGAAGATGAACGGGTGTGTAAATGTATAATCAAACGGCTTTCGTAGAGCTCGTTTTTAAGTACCAGTTTTTCAATCGAATAAAAATGACTTGTAAACCTGCAAAAAAATGCTAGCCTAATTTCTTTAAATCCAGTTTTTATTACATGAAGTTGTGGTAAGTCTGAAAAATGATATCAAATAATTATTATCGAATTGAATCTGAATCACCCTTAAGCGAATGTAAGACAAATGATCACCGCAGATAATTTAAATGAAATAAATCACGCTAATATTTTTACATTATATTTTTATGACAGAAATCATGTGTCGTCAAAGTCACAGGAAAACCACGTAATTCTAGCCAATCAGTTCAAAAACTCATGAGACTTCATAGTCTTTTTACAACATCACTCATGCACATTTCCAGCTAATCAGCACATGCACTTCATTGTTGCCAACTTTTGTTCTTTGGAGGAACTTTTCTTGAAAATCACATACAAGTCATTTATAGCAATGTGTACAGAGGTTTACAAACTTTATTTTTAAAGTATATGTAAAAAATATATTTTTTAAAATTAAAAATAGCTTTTTGAAGATTTTTTTTCATACCATTAGAGCAGTTTTAGCAATTATGGTACTTGACGTTTCATAAATGTATTACACCTGGAACAACAAACACGATCCAATGACTGCCTATTTTTAATTCAATAGAGAGTACGTGTTTGTGTTTGTCATGTGATTGTCATTAATTCATGACCTGTACTCTCTTACTTCCCTGTGTTATCTGATTCTTATATGATACTATCAAAACATTGTAAATGTATTTGTTGACTGTATCCAGTAATTTATCTTTTATATAGCAGTATAAAATGAAACAAATTTTTATTTTATGATTTTCCATTCATTAAGGAAAAGTGTATCTACCACAACCTACTTTGCTACCTTATTCAAGTAAAATGCCACTATCTACAAGCCCAAATGTATGTTTTATCTGTGGAGATGCAAATTACTACCATTAGTATAGTATGGAAATTTATAGAAGGTCTTTATCTAATCGGGTGTCATCCCAATCATTTGAACATTGCTTAAAATCACATGGTTCATAGCCAATAGCCTCCGTGTTGTTTGGCGACATTTGAAATTAAATCAAAGCCATTCTCTATTTATATATTATTAATTGTTCCGCATTTAAAAAAAAAAAACATGAAACTTTTTTTAAATATTCAAAAAATGACAGCAATCTTTGATAAAAGCAAAAAAAAATAATAATAATAATACATTTCATGTATGAATAATGCCAACATACTATGGCAAATAATAAAAAAATGTCTTGATATTTTTCTCCTATTATACAGCAACGCACAACTATTATTTTTGCTCATTTGTATGTGCTGGACTTGGAATAAATATTTCCTGCTCTCCAAAATCTTATTTCTTAGTTAATTTTGTGCTTATAGACGAAACCATCCAACTAATTCAGATTGCTTACAAGAAGCAGAAAAACTTGGGTTGTGTGTTATGATGAGAAGATCAGTATATATATACTCATGGGATACAAAACCGCAGTTTTCTGAATTATAGTAATCATTACTAAAGTTAATAACAACGTTTGATTTGTAATCTTTTTAGCTCCTTAGCTGGTGAGATTTTTTTTTCAAAAGTTGTTTAAAAAAATGTCCTTTTTTATTGCAATTAACTAAAAGCACCACACTTAATTCAATGAGGTAATGGAATAGTTGTATTTTAAGTTTCAATTTTAAAGTTCAATATCAATTTTTTATAACTGAAGAACATGCCCTCCTCCCTAAATGTTTGTTTTTTTATAACTAGATACTACATGCTAAAATTTTTTTATATATCTTATGACAAATTATCTCGTACTTCAGCGATTTTTCACGCTCGTATATCAATTTGAAGCAATTGAGTGCTTGGTGCGTTTATACAAACTATATATAAATATATATACGAAGGCAATTCGAAAACCAATCGCTGTTTGTCTGCTGCGCTGGTACGGAGCCCTCAAAATCGAATGCACGAGCAGCCATTGATTCAGTAAACTTCCAGACGGAAAATGACAGTGTTGCAGGGCCTAAAATTTGATACCACCATGAAAATGATTACCACCATAGAAAATCCTACAAAATGTGACGTGCGAGGAATGAGAATTTTCTTTGGGCAAAAAAAATAAATAAAACTGCAGCGACGAATATCGATCAAGAATTTTGTGCCGTATACGGGCCAAACACAATGAATGCAGGTGTAGTGTGGTTAGTGGCTATGCTTTTCATGTGGACGGAAGAACAAGCACCCATGAGGAATTTTGAAGTAGAACGCTGTTTGTACTGAGTGATAAAATCAACCGATTCCATCTAATTACTGCAATGAAGAAGAAACTTGGGGAACAACATTTCGCTGATGAAGAAAAAGTTAAAAGCACTGTTAACATTGGTTTAAATCGCAGGTGACCGATTTTTATACTAAAAAAACGGCAAATTGTTAAAACGGTACCACAAGTGTTTCAATACTTGGAGAGACAATGTTGAAAGTAATAGAGTTGCACCATTTATATGTAAATAAATTTCTCCCCTCTGTCCTAGTTTAAATTTTATAATGATTTGGAGGTTATTTTTCGAATTGCTCTCGTAGATATATATATATATTTGTGTGTGTGTGTTTCTATCCGAACAAATCTGCCTCAACGTCATTTGTTTTATTTCGTCTCAAGCAAAAAAAACTACACATTTTCCTTCAGATCCTTGTAGCTAATGAGAAAATTTAAAGAGTCTAAATTCTTGTCTGAAAACAACAACAAAAAAATCTTGCCTTCCCCACAGATTTAGTTCCGGATGAAAAGATGTTCCCCATTTCAGTACCATGGACAAATTGCCATCTCAGTCACCGATTTTTCAACATCCTGATAGTTGGTTAGCTGCCTGGTTATTTCTACGAAGGTGGGGTCATGCTCATCATCAGCGTTAGGTTGTCTAAGGGAAAGAATCATGTTTTCATAATCCCTGACGATGAGAGTGTATCTTTCGATGTCAGCTTTGATGACCTGAAGTTGGCACGTGAAGTATGATCTACTGCATGGGTCGGCAACCTATGGCACGCGTGCCAGATGTAGCAGGCGAAGCAATTCTCAGTGGCACGCCACCACTCTACAAAATTATAAGATAAAGTTAAATCGTTCTGATTCTCCTTTTTAACACCTTACACATTTTATATGAAGGTTTTGTTTACTTTGTTTTGGCCATAAAACGATTCTGCTGAATCAGCTTGCTTGTAGTTTGTATGATTTATGTACAAAAAAACTCCTGCCTTTAAATGTGACTTATTATTAGTATTAAATATTCAACGCAAATAAAAATTGCTGAGTAATATTTATAAAATGAAGTATCGCTCACACACACATTACGGCTCAATGAATAAAAAAGAAAGTAGTTTGTTCTCATATGAAATATGTTTTGAGTCCACTATTCCGAATCCTGAGTCAAATTGAAAGTCACAAATTATACCCTTGTTATTGCGACATTAATTAGAGCTCTGCAGGTACAAGGTTCGCCTTAATAATTTGAATTTTTTATTTAACTTTGTTGCATGAACACTTATATTTTCTGTTGTTTATTTCTTATTTTATAAATATTTTTAAGAATGCATAATATATGTACGATTTTGTTTTTCATTAACATTGAAGAACAGTCATATTTTAAGTTTTTACCCTTATTCAAAAAAAATTCTTTAAAAACACATATTTATGAACACAGTTTTAATTTTTTATTTATGTTGTAGGAATAATTTTATTCTATGTTGTTTATTTTTATGTCAATAAATATCTTTAAATGATGCATGATTAACATAGGAAACATTCTAAATCTTGACCTCTATTTCTTAACTCTGCATGCATTATCGGGAGAATCGAATTGTTTTAAATATTTTTTATTGCATGCACGCTGAATCATGTTGGTAGGTTGGTTTAGCACGCCACAGCTAAAAGGTGTCCAACCCCTGATCTACTGTATGCTCAGGAGTCGATGTCCCGGACGGGGAGAGAGATACATGTAAAAAGTCCATATCAAATGGTAGGTCGAGGAAAAAGCCATAGTCATCATGTTTTTGAAATAATAGGAAAAACACGTCATAAAGTCAACGCTTTATCCATATACAAGTAGAAAAAATCACTTTTGTTGATCTTAGGTACCGATCGAAAAATTAAGACACCGATATATATTGAGATCCAATCTCATCACATGTTAAAGAGCAACGTTTTGCTCTCAATATATTTTATTATATCTTCCTTTACAGATGCAACACTCTCAAATTGTTCCTTATCTATAGAGCATAACCTCGATTATGATCAACAGATCAATCTGCATCTGATCTGATTAAAATCTTCTAAGACAAATGCAATACATCTTAATCTAAATTTAGCTGCAATATTTAGTTGTAGACTAAATGTTAAGAAAACTGAAAAGAGCATAAGGCAATTTCTTATTTATGCAATACCTAAGTAGTAAGAAGTAAAAGCATAATTATATTCAAATAATATATAATTCGAGTAACTTAAATTACTATTAGACGCGTAAATGTGTGTTTATATTTTTATGTTTTTAATTTGGATCTACAGGATATTTATTGAAAAAATGTTTAAAATAAGCTAATTAATTTCAACTACAAGGTGATTATAAATACACATTCACAGAGTATGGCTTTTTGTGAAAATTATTTTTACGAAGGGAATAAAATGTATACTATATTTTAAAATTTTAAAGTAAGCGTCAAAAAATGCTGTATAAAACAATAATCCAGCTTCAACAGTTACGGTAGCAGTAACAATGTTTAAAATTTGTTCCTCAACAACATTTTCATTTAGTATCCACAAATGTGAATTCTTCGAAATAAAACCCTCCGAATTGCATCCACATATTACCAAATACGACAATCAAATGTTGCAAATTGGGAATGTCGTATTTCGGTTAAAGTTGATACATAACTAATGTCGTTTACTTATCCTCGCTAACCATTTTCTCTATTCCATTGTGGCCGTGGTAGCCAAGTGGTCTAGGCATTGGATCGTGGCTAGCATGTCAGGAGTTCGATCCCAGTACCACTGAAGATTCGCAGTGTAGGGGCGCGATGCACGTAAAATCTGTCGAGAGCTCAAACGTCATCCCGTTGGTGTGGTAGTTAGGAGAGGGGGTGCCAGCTCAGGTGTCGTCGGTGTCACTTGACCATGGTTCAAAATTACGCGAACCGTCCCCAAAAGCTATCGTGTAGCTGAACAGTAGAACGTTAATATTCACTCACCCGGACTCGTGACCAGTTAGTCATGAGTTCGAGCCTAGTACTGCTGAAGACCCGTCGTGCAGGGGAGCGATGCACGTTAAATGCATCTAGAGCTCAAACGTCCTTCCGTTTTTGTGGTAGTTAAGTGACGGAGCAAGCTCCATTTAGATGAATGAATTTGTAATTCGAGAGGCTATATAATGCAATTCCTTCTAAAGTAATACATGTTAAATTTTACACAAGGTTTTTTGTATCAAAATTCTAATTATAAATGTTTTAGTGTCCTATTCCATGGTATGTGTTCCATACATTCCTTTACTGTTCTTTGAAAAATTCGGCTGGCGTGTTAAATGTGCCGTTAAAGTTGAAAAAATACTTTTAATTTACCTGTTATAGTTTGTCCTGCTTGCATTTCTAGGAATTCAATTAAATTTGAGGGTGACACATTAAAAACGCTAACTTTCTTCTATTAAATATTTATTGCCGTGGCTAACATATCATGAATTCGAGCCTACTAACGCTGAAGACCCGCAGGGTAGGGAAGCGATGCAAATTAAACCTGTCTACAGCTCAAATGTCCCCCTCCCCTCTGTTGGTGTTGTGAAGCAGTTAGGAGAGGGCCAATGTTAACACGCCATGTAGAAAGGTGAAAAATATGTAACAAATCACTGGGGCATGAATAAAAAGAAGGACAATTGAGTGCAACATTAGGGTCGTCCATGTCATTTCACCGAGTCTGAAAACCACGCGTTCCACAGCCAACAGTCCTTGCGTTGCTTCAGAGAGCAACGTTAATAAAAACTCACCCACTCCCCTTAGGCAATGACAGCAGTTATTGTGTTTTATATCGTATCTTAAAATCTACTTGACTTAGTGTCTTCTCTTTTGAGACAAATCCATGCACTTCGTTTTGGAGCAAATAATGCAATTTGGACTGTGTCGTAAATGGTAACGTAATCAGTGTTCTTGTGAACTCCACAGTTTTTGTTACGTATGTTTTATCTTTACCCACAACAACTTTTTTTCTTGCTACAAATTGCGTTCTTACTTGATTTAAGGCTGTATTTTTTATTTATTTAAAAAAGACCTTGTTTAAAAGGCTCAAATTATGCGTAGTCAAAGGAAATTTTCGAAATTCTATAACTGCCACAACTTCTAGAACTGGACAATTTTTTTGCGTAACTATTGTGCACATGACTGATAAAATCACCATTGAAGAGTTTAATACATACCCTAGATGCAATTGTTGCTTCTTGATAGGGGGCAATTTAATGATAAAGATTTATGTGTATATATATTTTCCTTATGAAGATTTTAACATAACAAAATGTAAAGGCAGCAGTGACAGCTATTACTTCAGTAATACCATTGAATTAAAAACTTTCCCGATTTAGAGAAAAAATCAGGATTATTCGTGAGTTTAATTAAATCAGAAATATGAACACTGTAAACTTTATTTAAATTGCTTTCCTAGCACTCGTTTAAAAGTACCAGTTTTTCATCCAAAAAGAAATTATAAGATAGAACTATAAAAAAATGAGAGTCTAATTTCTTTTTATCTAATTTTTATTACATGGGATTGTGGTAAGTCTGAAAAATGAAATCAAGTAATCAGTTTCGAATTGAATGTAAATCAACCTTAAACGAATGTAAGACAAATGACCACCGTAGATAATTTAAATAAAGTAAATCGCGTTTATTTTTAAATTAAATTTTTTTCTGAAATTATTGGACGTGATAGTCACATATTACTGAAAATCACGTATTTCTAGCCAATTTGTTTCATAATTCGTGAGATGTCATTATCACACTATAACAGCAATCATGCATTCCCAGCTAAACAGAACATGCGCTTCATTGTTTCCAACTTTTGTTCTTTGCAGGGACTTTCTCTTGAAAAAATCACATATTGTCAATAATAACAACGCACATAGGTTTACAAACATCATTTTTTAAAAGTAAATGCACAAACTATTTTTTTTGTTACAAAATCATTTTGAAGTTTATTTTGATAACATTAGAGTATTTTGAGCAATTATGGATTTTGACATTTCATCTAAGTCTTGCACCTGGGACAACAATTAATTTAATGTTTGTTTTGAATTCAATGAAGAATACGTATTTGCCTTTATAATGTGATTTTCATTATTTTGGCCCTTTGATGTCATGCACTCACTTACTTTCCTTTGTTACCTGACTCTTATTAGGGACTATTAAAACATGATAATTGTATTTGTTGACTGAATCAGTAATGTATCTGAATTATATTCATAGCAGTATACAAAGAAATTTTTTTTTATTTTATGATCTTCTTTTCATTAAAGGAGAAAGTATCTACCACAACCCACTTTGCTACCTAATTTCAGAGATGACACACTATCTACAAGCCCAAATGTACGTTAAATATGTGGAGTTTCAAATTCCTACCATTAGTGTGATGTGGAAATTTATAGAAGATCTTCCTCTACTCAGGTGTCATTCCCGTCACTTGAACATTGTATAAAATCACATGGTCTGTAGCCAATAGTATCTGTGTTGTTTGACGACATTTGAAATTAAATCAAAACCATTATCTACTTATATATTATTAGTTATTCCGCTTTTTTATAAATAAACATCAAACTTTAAATTTTCAAAACATGACATCAATCTTCAGAAAGGAAAAAATAAAAAATACATTTTATGTATGAATAATGCCAACATACTACTCTATAGCGAAGAATAAAAAATTTTTTAGATATTTCTACAAACATAGAGCAACGCACACCTATTCTTTTTGCTCATTTGTATGTGCAGGACTTGTAATCAATCCTTCCCCTTCTAAAAAAAATTGTTTTTGTGTTAATGTTGTGCTTATAGGCAAAACCTTCTAATTAATTCAGATTGCTTATATGAACCAGGACAACTTGAGTTGAAATATGGTTTGTAGATCAATACTCATTGGTCACAAACCGTAGTTTGCTGAATTATAGTAACCATTCCTAAAATTAACCCGGCACTAGTAGCGTAGGGTGTATCATACCCACCGTCTAACTTCTTTCAACTTTTTTCTAAACCTTTTTTGAAAAATGGATTGTTTCTCGTGTAGCTGATTTCATGGCCATACCCTTGGAGGGGTTTTATTATATATATTATTGAATATCACCTCTTTGGGTATGTCATACCCTGTGCGTGAATCACCGTTACAGTTCTAAATGCATGAGAGCACGTCTTAAATCTTCTTAATGTTATATCATATTATTGTCGTTATGATGAAGAAATGTGATATTTAAGTAATTTAATAGATACAGTACTTAATAGATATAGCAAAACCGTATTTTCGCATGACGAAATTTTCGTGGATAAGATGAGGAAAATCCAAATGATGAAGAGTATAGTAGCAAGTATGGTTCCTCCAATGAAATCGATCCAGATTTGGAAAAGGGGTACACTGCTGAAAATAAATGTTTTATATGTAGAGAGACAAAAATATTGGGGAAGAACATAATTTTCCAGGAGACAACTGGTACACATCTTATCCACTTTCATATGAACTTTTGAAAAAAAAAATGCGGAAATAATAAGAGAGAATAAAAAAAAAAATTCAAATTTTTGAATTTAAAGAATAGTGAAGTTTACTCCTATCAGTTTAGTTTTAAAAAGATGCAGATTAAAAAAAAATTAAGATATATATACACGGAAAACATCACACTCACTCACGACCACTGAATGCCCTTATAAAAAGAACAGAAAAACTAAATTTATGTTTCAAAAACCTAATAAACATAGTGTGTTTCTTATTTTCTTCCTTTTTTAACATTTGTATACAAATGTTCCGTGAAAAAACAAGGAAACACCCTAGGAGTACATACCCTGAGCGAGAACTTTAGGTGGTTTTTTTCACGCGAGTGATGTCGGGTTAAAATAGCAATGTTTGATTTGTAATTTTTTAGACCCTTAACAGGTCAAATTTTATCTGCAAAATTTTGTTTAAAAGAAAGGCCTTTTTTATTGCATTTAACTAAAAGAACAACACTTAATTGAATGAGGAAATGGGAGAATTTAATTTATTTTCAATTTTAAAGTTCACAAACTGTTTTTTATAATTGTAGAGCATGCACCCATCCATATATGTTTATGTTTTATAACTAAGTTCTACATGCTATAAAACTGTTATTTTATATCTTAAGGTTAAATTATCTCGTATTTCAGCGATTTTTCATGATCGTACCTCGTTTTGAAGCAATTAAGTGATTGGCGCGTGTATTTATGTATATATATAAATTTATATACGAGGGCAATTTGAAAACCAACTGTTGTGTAGGTGTGGCGCTGGTACGGAGTCCAATCAGTCAAATGCAAGAGCAATCTCTGATTCGGTAAGCTTATAGTCTGAGAATGAGAGTGTAGCGGGGATAAGAATTTGCTAGCTATAACGTGACAAAATGTGTACAGCCCTAGAAAATCCAAGAGAATGGGTGGTGAGAGGAATAATAAGATTTCTTTGGGCAAAAAAAAAAATAACTGTGCTGCAACGGATATTTACATGAATTGTGCGCCGTATACGGGACAAACACAAAGAGTGAAGGTGTAATGCGTCAATAAATACGCTTTTCATGGACAAAAGATCAAACATCCATGAGAAATCACGAAGTGGAACGCTGTCTGTAGTGAGCGCTGATCTCATCCGATTCCATCTAATCACAACAATTAAGAAGGAGCTTGAGGGAAAGCATTTCGCTGATGAAGAAAAACTTCAAAACGCTGTGAAACATTGGTTTAAAACGCAGGTGCTCTCTTTTTATACAGAAGGAACCAGTAAATTGCACCAGTGCACAAATTCTATAACATTTTTTCTATGGGGCATGGCTGCGATAACCTAATCCCATGATGAGGAACTTTTTGTGGACGTTGTCAAGTCATGCGTTTGGTTCCTAATGTCATTGAAGACACGTCACGTAGAAAGGTTAAGTATGCCATGGCTCAATTGGGCGTGAATTAAAAGCAGGAGAATTAAGTTCAACCTTAGGGTCGTTAGTGTCATTTGACCGCGTCTGAAAACTACGCTTTTCATCGCCAATAGATCTTGTGTTGCTTCAGAGAGCAAGGTTAATAAAAACTCATCCACTCTCTTTAAGCAATGACAAAAGTTTTCACTGTGTTCTATGTCGTATCTGAAAATCCACTTGTCTTAGTGTCATCTCTTTTAAGACATATCCATGCGGTTAGTTTTGGAGCAAATAATACAATGCGAACTGTAATGTCAATGGTAACGCAATCGGTGTTCTAGTGAAATCCACACTTGTTTTTTCGAATTTTTTATCTCTACCCATCGCTACTATTTTTATTGCTATAAATAACGTTCTTAATGAATTTAAAGCAGAGTATATTTTATTTATTTACATGGATCTTGTTTTAATGGCACAAACTATGCTTTGCGATATGAATTTTAGATATTCTATCCCTATTAAAATAAATATGAAAAGTGGACTAGGGTTTTCTGCTTAACATGGGAGTGTATAACTTACAATATTTCCATTTAAGCGCTTATTACGTACCCTAGATTGCAATTCTTGCTATGAGGTCATTTATTGGTAAAGTTTTTTTTGTCCGTATGACAAATTTAACAAAACAAAATGAATATGCAGAGCTTACACTATTAATTCAGTGTTAGAATTCTATTGAAAATTGTCCCAAATTACGGGAAAAGTAAAAGCATCATTCGTTAGATAAACTAAGGAAGAAAAACATCGTAAACTTACATTTAAATGGCTTAAGTACTAGTACAAGCATTTAAAGTACCAGTTTTTTAATCAAATACCAACACATCATCAATCAACAGAATCCTGAATAGAGTCAAAATTCTTTTATTCCAGTTTTTATTACATATGATTGTGGTAAGTTTAAAAAATGAATTCAAAAAATCATTACTGAAATGAATATTATTATTCCTTAAGCGAGTGTAAGTTAAATGATCATCAAAGATAATTTACGAGACGTAAAGCACTATTATTTTTTTATTAAATTCTTATGATCTGAAGTCATGTGACGACATAGCACATGATAATGAAGATCTTATGTTTCTAAACAATCAGTTCAAAAACTCAAGAGACATCATAGTCACATTATATCACCAATCATGTATTTCCAGCCAATCAGTTCATGCGTTTCATTGTGTTGCCAACTTTTGCTCCTTGCAGAAACTTTTCCTTTAAAAGTACATATTTGTCAACAATAACAATGCGTATACGTATACAAATTGCATTTTTTAAAGTACATGAATCACACACATACAGACACACACACACACACACATATATATATATATACATAAATTTGAAATCTATTTAAAGACATTTTTTGCAAAACATTTGAACAACTTTAGCAATTATGAAATTTTAAATTTCCTCTAATTCTTACTCCTAGAACAACGTATACAATTAATTTAATGCATTTTTTTATTTCAATGGAGAACACGTGCTTGTCTTTAACATGTGATTGTCGTGAACTGAGCCAATTGGATTCATGTATGCACTTACTCTCCTGTGTGTTATCCGACTCTTATATGTGACTATTAAAACATGACAACTGTACTTCTGTACTTGCTAACTAAATCCAATAATGAATCTGAGTTTTATTCTCATAGCAATATAAAATTAAACAAAATATTTATTTTATGATTTTCCATTCATTAAAAAAGAACGTAACTACCACAACCTAATTTGCTACCTAAATCCTCTGAAGACCCCTTACGTATAGGATCAAATATGCGTTAAATCTGTGGAGGTTCAAACTCCTACCATTAGTCTAGTGTTGAAATTTTGGAACAGTTTCCTAATCAGGTGCCATCCACGTCACTTATAGATAGTTTTTCTGATTAGAATTTGCGCAAATGATATTTTTTTTTAAATGGAATAAAACAATAAAGGCAAGTGAAGCTTCGGGTAACAACTGCAAGCAGAGTGTGAAAATAAATTAATGTTAAAATTCTATGTCTGTATTTTTGTAAGCTTCATAGAAAATGTATTTGCTGACCATCACTGAGTTTTGGCAATGTGAGATATAGGAATATGTTTAAAGTTTTTTTTAGGAGTACAAATCTAGAGAATTGGATAAGTTGTACACATTAATACTTCATTTACAGTAATAAATCTATTTATTAGATTGTGATGAGGTTTATGTATACTAAAAGAATCTAAAAGCATAAACGCAAAACACTGCTACAATTTGCATTCTTAATTCAAGGTTATGGTACATTTAAAAAATATCGAAAGATTTATTACCTATCATCTTAACTTTCAGTAAAATTGTAGTGAAATTATGTATAGATTTCAATTCAATATGTGGCAATTGAATTTTAGATGCGTTAGATTTCAATGAATGGATTTCCTTCATAAACAATATACCATACTTTAAGGACCAGTTTTTATTTAAAAATTTTGCATGTATAGTTTTTTTAAAATTAGAACATCAATCACAGGTGTACCAAAATGCTCATTAGTCTTCCAATATTATGGTATGTTTCTTAATTGAAATGCCATTATTATCAATATATAGCTAGCATAACACACGAGACTTTGAGATGAGTCCCCTGTAAACACTCGCCACCGTAATATCTGGAGATAATGTCGCCTAAATTGGCGATTATTTTACTCTAAATACTGCAGAGATCAGAGTTATTATATGATGACTAGCATGGTCGAGTCGAGGGCTCGAATCCTGTTTCTACTTAAAGACCATGTAAATTTAATGATGCACCTTAAGCCTAAAAGTCCTCACTTTAGCATGGTGAGGACTTTTTGGTGGAGATGTGCCATCTGAGTTATTGTGATCTCAAAAGTATGGAAGGATTCAAAAGTATGGAAGGTCCAATGTCAAGGTCAATTTCAACGCCCTATCTTAATGTGGGTGACGTTAATAAAAATTAATTTTAAAATCACCATTCTTATATGAGTATCTGTAGTTTCCCAAAAGTGAGTATTTCTTATTTCAAATTGTCCATGTTCCAACGCAATGAGAGATCTATTCAAAGAAAGAAAGAAATATTTTTTTTTTCAAATTACAAATAAATATTTTTGAATAAAACTTTAAGAAAATAAGTATTACTCAAATTTATACTATAATACTATATAAAATGTAATCATACTTACTGGCTTAAGACACAGAGTAATATTTAAAAAATTGAAAAACATTGATTTCTTCCTATTAAGACAATATTCTTATTTTAGAAATACCTTAAAATTTTCGTATTTCTTTCGACATAAAGTAAAAACTCCTTAACTGGTTTGCCCGTATACAGTGAGGGCTTCCTAAAGCAGTCCACGACCACTTTAACCGTACCGATAAAAGGGCATCGATGTCTTTTCCATCTATCTCTGATTGCTTATTGTGGCCGTGGTGGCCAAGTGGTCTAGGCATCGGATCATGGATAGCGTGTCATGAGTTCAATCCCAGTACCACTAAATATCCACCGTATAGGGGAAGGATGCACGTTAAATCTGTCGAGAGCTCAAACGTCCCCTCGTTGGTGTGGTGTGGTACTTAGGAGAGGGGAGTGCCAGCTCAGATGCCGTCCGCGTCACTTGAACATGGTTCAAAATTACGCGGACCGTCGCCAAAAGCCCTCGTGTTGCTAATCAGTGCGACGTTAATATTCTCTCACTCTCTGATTGCTTATTTTTAAATTCTTATTAGTAGTAGTGTTTTTAAGGAATGCAGGTTGGCCACACGGTACAAAAATACTTCTCATCCGAAATTTTCTCTCTGATGAAGACTGGAAATTTTCATTGAGGTCAGGAACTTAAATTATAGAAAATATTCGACAAAGAACAGGAATATTGACACAAAAGGCAATGCGCAATCGGTTGCTCGAGAAGAAATGAAAAAGTAATCCAAAATCGATGATCTTTTGCCTGTCCTTATTGCAATGTATGACTTAACATCACACTATGCTTTGAATGGGCGTTGTAATATGGGCATCTGGACTGTTGAATTATGTGTACACATGTTTTGAATATACATGCACACAACTAAATGAAAAAGAGGTAGGAACATGAAATTTTTTCATAAGTATGAAAGAAATTCTCTTATGATATATGAAACATTATTTATAACATGCAGTTTGTATGATAGAATGCAAACATTTAGGGGCTTTGTGATCCAAATCATGAAGAAAAAAACCGAGTGAAAGTTTGAAAGTTTAAAGTTAAAAATGTTTTCTCATTCTTTTAAGTATTGTGCTTGTTTATATGCGATAAAATATATGCCTTTTTTTAAGCATTTTTGGGGAAAAAATGACCGCTTAAGGGGTTAAGGAAAAATAAGTTCTTATAGTTTAGCCGTGTAATAGTTAATTTAAGAAGTATATATACATACAAAAATATGTTTAGAATAAAATAAACTTGATGAAACCTTAGTATTTATTATTGTAAAGTTGCAAATCGTTTTAATATGTAAATATAAAACAAACACTCTAATAGCGTAATAAATAGATTTTGTCTCGAAATTCCTCGTACTTCCACGGAACATTTGAAGCACTTCAGGAAACAACAATATGAAAATTATGTAGCAATTATTTTATTATTTGAATATTACTTTTATCCATTCGGGAACCAGTTGTTGTAAATTATTTACAATTTCTTGTGAACAGTTTCAAATTCTTCAAGAAGAGGAGATTTTATTATTTTTTTTAATTCGCTGTATGTTTGTCCCTTTTAAATTCAAAAACTTTTACATATAACCTGTAATTGTTGATGTGTAACATCTTTACTCTCGGTTGCTGGATATTTGTTGGAGTGATTTCGTGAAAAGGGACGGAAATGCGTAACAGGAAGTCGGGGGAAGCGCATGCTGTTTGATTTGACCAATTCAGCGCCTTGGGGTGTCTCTTCGCTAGCCTCGTCTCAGGGTCCAACTCTACTAGCAATTAAGACCCCCGCCTACCGCACATACCAGCAAGTCTTATTAGACTTCATCCAGAATGAAGTTGTGATTCTTACGCTCAAATGTCAAAGTCTCAGGGCTCGTTGTGTGTGAAATCTGAGGATATATTTTTATATGTGTAAACTATATATTAACAATTATATTTCTTGTTAAGCGTCTGACAAAGCTCATCATTCTTAAAAAAATAGGATTAAGTTATATGGAATTATTTGAATAAATATTTAAGTGCTTATCATTTTCATACTTTGAGGTTAATTCCTGTCGCTGTCAATATAATATTTTTAATTGTGATTAAAAAAGATTTCTCGATTAAAGAAAACTAATTAAGTAAACGGGTATTTTTGATTTTCTCTAATATTTCTAATTTTTAAGCATGCGTTTGACGGTGTCTCTTCGCTTCCCTCGTCTGGGGGTCCGACTGTAGTAGCAATTAAGACGCCCGCCTACCGCACATACCAGCACAAGTCTTGTCATTTTGGTGGTCGCATACATTTCTCCGAATCAATCAGTTAAAAAAATTAAAGATTTCCTGCAATTTGTACTGTTACCGTATACCGAAGGTGGTTCTGCTCTTTTTAAGAAAAACTATAACTCGTTTCCCGTGATTTTGAGTGGTGATTTTAACGTTAACTTCAGTTTGCCAGAAGCTGAGCCGCTCATAGCTTTTCTGAAAGAACTCAAGCTCGAAATGAACACTAATCGAAATGTTTCGACAACTAACAGTGGTACTGTTATTGACGCCGTTTTTCAACGACTTTTAAATACTTTGAAATCACAAGTATATGTGTCATATTTCAGTTTTCATAAATCTATTGTCTCAGCTCTTCCCCAAATTGAACAAGAATAAATATTTTTGATAAAAAATCTGCATAACTCCTTGTGTTAATTAAATAAAATTATCCTTAAAGATATAATTATTCGATAGAAAAGTATTTCCAGTCATAACCGATTCATTTCTTTCAGGATTAAAGTCACTATTGCGTATTTACCATGATAACAAGTCAGATGTTACACATCATATGCGACTACTGTAAGACTCGTTTCTTTTTTTTTCCCAATTGACTTATGTCTGTATGCTATATTTAATCATTTTCTAGTGCATTTTAAGGAATGAAAAGTACATGATTTTTATACTTGAAAATTTTTACTAAAATTGCATTCGTTTCTAAGCATGTATTGACATATCATTTTTAAAGATACATTAAATGATACATATAATTTCGAATATATTGTATATTTTAGTACCCCATCCTGTTACACTTGTAAAGTCATGTTCCTCTTCTATTTGCATAATTTTCCCAGCTTGGTTTAATTTTTGACTTTGGACTTTCGGATAAAACGAATCTAGATACGACTTTCAAGGGTACTACAGTAGAACGTCGTTTAACCGAACATTTACTAACCGGAACGTCAAATATCCAAACCAAACACCGGATCCTTTTTCGAACAGTGCAATGCTCAACAGTTATTTCCTATGAAGCCAAAAGTGACCGTAAAACCCAAGGTGAGAATATTTGGGGAATTTCAGTTGTGTGATTTGGTAAACATCTGCGTGGAATATTAGGTTAGTTTGTTAGGGGGTGTATACGTGCTCTTTTGTTGAGTTTTGTTGATGTAGAAACCTGGAGAGCATGCGATGAAGAAGACCGTGGATTTCAAATGCTAAATAATGACGAGATAGTGACTTCCGTACAAGAAGAATCCGTCTCTGTCGACGATGAAATGGATGAAGGCAAGAACAACAACAGCAACAACGAAAGTAGCAAGAGACCATCAAATGCTGATGCGTTTCTGCGTTAGAGACAGCTATGGAGTGGTACGAACAACAATTAGAGTGCTGTCCTACTCAACTGCTGCTGCTGAAGAGAACCAGAGACCTTGCAGTGGAAAAAAGGATGTGTACAATGAGTGATTATTTTCCACAATCAAGGTAAAATTGCGACGTTTTGCAACTATTTGGCTTTTTCTTCAAGCACATTTCCCACATTTGATGATTTTCAATATTTGTATAGTGCCCAGTATTATACTGCATACTTCACATTCGATTTTCGGTTATCCGAACAATCGAATATCCGAACGGTGTCCGGTCCCAATTGATTCGGATAAACAACGTTCTACTGTATTTAAATTAGAAGAGGGCTTGAATCAATGAAGAATATAACTTTTTGAATTATTTTTCCTTTCAAGTAAATGAGTGATTCATAACGTCACATTCTAGAGCAACACAAGAGTTATTGTGTTTACTTACATACTCGGTAGAATCGAGCTCATCCAAAGGGTTTCAAGCTGTGAATTGACCCTCCGAAGAGATACTTCAAATTTATATATTAAACGAAATACATGTACAAAATTCCCCTTAATGAAGAAACATCCTCAAAATTCTTGAGAACCGGGAGAAGAATAAAAAATACAGTAAAACTACTTTACAAAAAAATAACAATACAAATACAAAAAAAACGAGCCTTACAGTAGTCGCATATGATGTGTAACATCTTGCATGTTGTCGTAGTAAATACGCAATAGTGACCTCAATCCTGAAAAAAATGGATCGGGTATGAATGGAAATAATTTTCTATCGAATAATTATATCTCTAATGAAAATTTACTTTAATTAACACAAGGAGTAATGCAACATTTCATCAAAAATATTTATTATTCCTCTATTTGGGGAAGAGTGGAGACAATAGATTTAAGAAAACTAAAACATGAACATTTAAAATCAACTAAAACATTTAAAATCAACACTCAAAATCATTGGAAGCGAGTGATAGTAACAGAGTTTTTGAATTCCAATCTTCTGAAATGTTAAATTTAACAGAGAGTATAAAAAAAGCTGACGGTTCGATTGCTACTAGAGTTGGACCCCTATGCGAGGGTAGCGAAAAGAAACTATCAAGTGCATGTTTAAACATTAGAAATATTAGAGAAAATCTAAAATACCTCTTAATTAATTAGTTTTTTTAATCGAGAAATCTCTCTCTTTTTAATCACAATTAAAAATATTATATTGACAGCGACAGGAATTAACCTCAAAGTATGAAAAAGATACGCACTAAAATATTTATTCAAATAATACCATATTACATACTCGTATTTTTTACAGAATTATGAACTTTGTCACAGACACTTAACCATAAATATAATTATTAGTATATAGTTTACACATTTTAATATAACCTCAGATTTCACACACAATGAGCCCTGTGACTTTGACATTTGTGCGTAAAAATGGCTACTTTATTCTGGATGAAGTCTAATAAGACTTCCTGGGGGTATGTGTGGAAGGCTGGTGGCTTATTTGCTACTACATTTGGACCCCAATGCGAGGGTAGCGAAGAGACACCACCAAGCACGCTGATTGATCAAATCAAACAACGCGCGCTTATCCGACTTTCTCTTGCAGATTTCCATCCCTTTTCACGAAATCACTCCAACAAATATCCAACAACCGAGAGAAAATATGTTACACATCAAAAAGAATTTACACACACAAACACACAGATGCTGGCTTTTTAATGAGATGGTAGAGTCGTTGAAAAACAAGATACACAGTGATACCACTCTAAGAGAGAATACAAAATTACGGACGAGAGAAATGCTTGATAAAAGAGAGTGAGGCCCAAAGCTTTTTACTATAATATTTTTGTAAAAAAAGCAATAGCTAGTTTCTCCACAGCAACAGAAGGGGAAGGGAAGAAAAAGCCGCAGGAACTTGACACGTGGGCAATAGGTGTACTAGGGAGGAAAATGGCGACAGAATGTAATTTTGAATCAAGGTCAAATGTATAAAGGACGACACTAGAGTTGTTACCCCTTTCTCCAAACTTTTTATCTACGCCAATTAAAGGAGCATTGACAGATTGCATCAATTCCTCTCAACAGGAGGGGGGGACCTTCAGTGGTAGTAAGGTTAGAACTCACTACATGCCAACGACAAATCCATAAATGACCATCACCATTAGGTTGCCCCGTGGCCACATTTTTTCCCCAAGGATCCCTTTCTAAACTGCTTTCCTTAATTGAAAGTATTCCTTTTATTATTGTATTTTTCCAAGAGCCCTTTCTAAATTGCCTTTCCTTTATTGAAAGAATTTATTTATTATTGTATTTTGAAATGTCTTTGGCTGGCAGTGAATGTATTTTGCGTTCTGGCCTGTAAATATTTTTTTTCATTTGTGTTGGTATTCCTCTTAAACACAGATTTGCATTAAACACCAAACATTATTATAAATTTTCGTGCCCCATTCCTGCAATTTCTTCCCTTTTTTAGGAATATATCTTTTCTTTCGATATACAGATTATGGTCGAATGGGAAAATTCAGTTTTTGAAATCTAATTATATTTTTCCCATTGGAGATTTGGATAAATCTTCAAATACTCAAGATTTACAGTCTTGCCACGCTGAAATGTCAAAACAAAACGTATTTTGCATCAATGATTATGATATTGGAAGTCACGCAGTTTCGAAAGTTATTAAAAACCACAATTTTTTAAAAATGTTTTCTTAGAATATTCTTTCTTTTGTTTGCTCTTAAATAATGGACATTCAAGGGCAAACGATTTTTCTTTCAGGAAAAATAAGGTTTGAAAAGCACTGAAGCAAACCAGCCCAGTGTATAAAGGGCAAGCACAAGGTATTTTATATTAATGTTTCTAAAGTGGATTGTGGTATTTCAGTTTAGTTTGATTGAATTTTAGAAAACTTTAAGATAGAAAAATGATAAAAATGGGTGTTAAAAATCAATTAATCAAGGTTTCTGTAGGAAAATTTTAAATGTTTCTTACACATGGAATGAAACCTTGGAAATTAGTAAAACATATGACAAAAAAGAAACAGGAAAGAATAAACTACATGCATCTAAAAGTAGTTGGTTCTTTCATGCAACCAACTTCATAGCCGAGTTCTAACCTACGCTTTTATTACAATATTTCACACTAGAACTGTTCTTCGCTTATGTATATGATATGTTCCAAAAATTCTCGGAATGATTTTTGTTTCTGCATTTGGCAATACTGGCTTTAGGGGTGGAGCGTCAGGTCAAAAAGATCGTAAGGACTAAGATTTGAAAATAGACCGGTTTCTATCACTCATGCTCCAAGCAGTGGTATCTACTGAGACCTCGTCGAGCAAAAAAAAAATGAAATAACTTTTGGAGCTGCATTATGCAATCATTTCCAGTTAAACTAGGTAAAATTGAGGCAGATACGTTCGAAATGCTTCGGAAACCCCATAGTAAAACTTTCATGTGACAGAAGAGGTTCCAGAAGTATCGTGAGTCCGTTAACGACAATGACCACCCATCAACATCACAAAGGAACAACTCGGTGCAAGAAGTGCAAGGTCTTTTGGACAAGGACCAATGACTAATTGTTTGGATGATTACAGATAAGTGCAAAAATACCCAAAACAACCATTTACCTCCTTTTCATGGAAGATCTTCTAAAGATGAATGTTTGCTCGACAAGTGGACTTGCATGATGACAACACGTCAAACGACACTGCGCTCAGTGTCTCCTAGTTGCTGACCACACTGGGTAAGGCAACGCTGCTCTAGTCGCAATGCAGCTCTAATCTGGCCCCAGAAGACATATTTTTGTTCCCAAGGATCAAAAGAACGCTAGAAGGAACTTGGTATGGGACGCTGGTAGCAGTAGAAGTAATCTGTTTTTGCTCGAAGAGGGTGCAGTGGATAACTTTGCGTGGAGCATGTCCCTGCCTCAACAACTGCCCGCAAATAACTGGCACAAGTCTCGTCTTGAAGCTTAGATCCCTACCAACTCTTTCGCTCGAGACTTAGATCCCCCACAAACTTTTTCGTTTAAAGCTTCACACTTTCAGCCAGTTTTGACAACAACAAAAAAATCATTCCGGGAAACTTTGGGGCATATTATAGTATGTCTTTCCAAGCTATTTTAAAATATTGGATTAACTATCATAACAAACTTCAAATCTATAATGTAAGTTACTTTCTTGGCAGGGAGTTTGATTTATATCAACTTCGCACTATAAAACAACCAAAGGGCAATTGGCAACATACCTCGTGATTTTGAGTTTCAGTCAAGTGATAAGGACGACAGTTCGGTGGTCACTCCCTCACCATGCTTAAACACCTTACCTACTGGGAGACATTTGAGCCACAACAGATTTAACACGCACGATGACACCTTTTTATATGGCTTGTCTTCAGTGGCACCATAACTCAATCAAGTGACATTCCGGCAACGAGTTCGTAACTATAATCACTAGGTTACTATACCAATATTACTATATTGGAAAAAAAATTGTAATGTTATTGAAATGAGTAAATTAGAGGATTTAGTTATTCATAGATTATATTTCGTTACTATAAACCACTATTTCATTCAATCAGGTGTGTTAAGGTTGCATACAACGTGGTTTTAGAACGCTATTCTAAATATATGGATTAATTATTTTTCAACCCTCAATTTATTTTTATTTTTTTATAAATATATTTCAAAATTCATCTTCATAACTTTTAAAGTTATTGAATCTGTAAGAGTAAAAAAAAAGTCTTGCTTTTAAAATATAATATAGTAATATAAAATAAAAATTTAAAAATATTATTGCTGTTTTTGTATTTGCCATCTTAAATAATTTCAATGTATTTGATAAAAAAAAATCTTCGAAAAATTTGGGTACATTTTAATTTTTAAAATATCATGAATATCTAGATTACATCTGTAAATATTGATGAAACCCTGCGTTCCTTATTTTTTTAAATTTTAGCTTTATGTTTTTATATTATTTTATTTTTTTAGATTATAACATACAAGGTAAACAAAAAGGTCTTGCCGTTTTTAATGACCCAAAAGAACATGACATACAAACCACGCAGCCTATTGTTAGTCCTCGAAGTAAAACCCATCAGCATTCAGCAGCTTGTGCCAACGTGTCTCCAGTTGTTCAATCCCCTTGCGTAAGACTCGGGAGGTGGGGGACGCAAGGAAGTCCGCGAGAGCTTGGCGCACGTCTGCTTCATTGGAAAAGGATTTAACACGAAGATGATTGTCCAGGGAATGGAAGAAGTGGTAATCTGAGGGTGCAAGGTCAGGTGAGTAAAGAGGATGGCACAAAGTCTCCCAACCAAGTCACTGTATCGTATTCTTGGCCACCCATGCGACATGCAGCCTCGCGTAATCATGCTGTAACAATACACCCTTTCGATTAACCAGTGCTGGATCTTTCTGATGCATGTAGATGTTCCAATTCCTGCAAATGCAGGTCCGCAGTGACCGTTTGGCTCATTAGAAGCAACTTATAGTGAACCACTTGACGACAAGTCCACCTGACACAAAGCATAAACTTGCGTGGGCGCATAGGTGGTCTTGCGCTGTGCAGGACCGTATCCTAGGGTGACAACCAATGTTTGGACGCTTGAGTGTGTCATACAAGACACACTACTCGTCACTGGTCAGCACCCGATTGAATATGGATGCGCTACGGTGGCGAAAAAGCAACGATAAACAGGCTGCCACGCGTTGTTGCTTATGGATTTCCAACAGCGTGTGAGGAACCCACTTGCTCAGCCTGCACGTCTTACCTAATCGGTGCAGATGAAGTCTAACCATTTCATTGGAAGCGCTGAAATGTCAGGCGAGTTCACGACACGTTTGACTTCTGTCCACCTCAACGGCCGCCTGCAGGGCTTCGTCATCCAAGGCCTGTGGTCGTCCTGTTCGAGCTTTATCAGAGAGGCACAAATCTCCAGACTATGTTTGAAACCAATGTATGCCTTGCGGTACGTTTATTGACAGCACTATTCCCAAACGCTTGACATATTCGGCGACTTGATGCAGCAGCTGATAAGCCTACTTTGAAGTCGTAAAGTAAACAATCCCGAACGAGCTCCTTCGATACGTCCATTTCGCTTCGCTACTGTACGAGTTCCGATTGATGAATGTGAGCAGTGGACCTGTGTTTATAACAACTGATATTTCAACTTTCGACTGACAGTTTCTCAATAACGTCATACACGATTTTGCATACTTATTCTCACTTCTTTCAATGGAAACCCGCAAACGGCAAGAACTTCTTTGTTTACCTTGTATTTATATATATATATATATATATATATTATGTAAATTGTTGTATGTGTATTTGTCTAATTAAAACGAAACACGTTGCGCTTTTTCATATTTTTTCGATGATGTTCTAAATTTTTACATTACGCTTCTAAACATTTTTTGGTACAATTTCTACTAAAAAAATTGCTAATAGTAAATTGAATGGACTTGTTCGATGAATAAGGCAAAGGAAATAAACAAATCATATGATCATTTAAAATAAACTCGTCATTCTTTCGTTTAATTCTTATGACGAGAAAGTAATCACTTCCAAATCTCAATGTCTTCCTAGGAAAAACTGTAAAAGGATAAAACATTGTTAAGGAAATCTCTCGTTGAAATAGTATTGCCATATTCGTAACATCAAGAAAATTTTTTCATTTAAATTTACCTAAGGGAAGGTGTAAGTGCTTTGGAATAAAATAAAATTAAAGCTTGCAGAATGCAAATAATTCCAAATCTATTGATAAATGATGTTTTCTTATGCTGTTTCTTGTGCATAATTCCATTGATGTAACAACTCTACTGAAAAATTAATCGTTTGCAGAAAGGTCTTGTTCCATGTCGGAAAAAATTACTCTTTTCAAGAAATACTGAAGCTCTGTTTTATTGTCTTATATCTTTTAATTTATCAAATATTTTTCTATTGTGTATGAAGTAAAAAGAAATATTTCTTGATTACTTCTAATTTTTTCAATTTAGTTTGAAAATATTTTACTAAATATTATGCACATTTTAACTGCCTTATAATTTTATTATCAAGAAGTTATAACTTTAGAATTAAATATTAATACATATATTTACTTCATGCTATTTTCACAGCTCTTAATCCCTAATTTGATTTGTGTCCTTTAAAATGTGATAGAAAAATTCTAAATAAAAAAAACAAATTTATACCTTAATAATTTATTTAAGATAATGTTTAGGGTAGATATAATTACAATTCCTCAATATATACAGTACTAGCTAATACCTGCCCGCTTCGCTGAGTTTTTCATTAAATTGTACCACTATATATTGTTTTTAAGTTTTTATTTATTAATTTAAGCAATTCGATCAGTGATAAAGATGAAAGAGTGGATGTACTGTTCTGGATATTGATTTGAATTGGGCAAGACTCGAATTTCTAAAATATATGCACATTCTTATTTTACACTTCTATAACTTCCTTTTTGAATCGATTTTCACAAATCCTAACTTTAAGGGATATCTAATTAAAATCAGAAAATGTTTGCAAATTTTGTGTCTGTAGATCTAATTATTTAAAAACGGGATTTACTTGTAATTCTCTAAAACGCTTTTGCTACCTCTCTCAGAAAAAAAATGTTCAAGCATCCCGTACTCAGCTGATCCTAACTCAACGTAAAAAAACAGTTTTACCAAAGATATTTGAACTTTGTACGTGTGTGTGTCTAGTAGCTTAGAAACGGGAATCTTTTTAATTAATAACGTCCCCATCATCCTTACTGGGAGTCATTATTCGCAAAATCTGTTTTTATCCGATCTCTACTGAAAAAAATAACCATATTTTTTACAAATTTCAGGTCTCCAGATCCTATTACTCAAAAAGGGAATGTTTGCCCTTTAATTCGTCTTGTGGGTTGATTTTCGGAAACCCTAGTCTTGTCAGATATCAATTACAAAAAATAAACATGCCTGTCAAACTTCACATCTGTAGATCTAAGCATTCCGGAAAAATCGTGATAATTAGATTAATGAGTATGAGTCGATTTTCTTCCTTTCTCTACATCAGCAGCTAAAGAGAGAATGAGTAGATTGCCACCAAATATGATACATGATTATTATCGAATTAATCAAATTGACAAATTAAAAATTTAACTTCGATGATTAAAGAATCAATTCTCCTATTTAGCACATTTGGCCATTATATTTTCATTAGTTATCTCAGCTTAAAAAAATTATTTCAATAACCTGCTTTTCCGGAACTATTTTGGAAGTTAATGATCTCGTTTTTATCCACTAAAGCATGATATCACAATTTTGGGACAAAAGAAAATTATTTCCTCTGAATCTTAAAAGATTTATATATGCATGTCACATAAATTTCTATATATTCTTAATAAAAGTAAAGGTGATTTAAAGAAATAGATTTATTTTAAAAAACCAGCTGTTTTGTTGAAAATTTAAATTAACAAGCCTAATTACCAATCACTGAATTACGAACATAACGGGCATTCCCACTCACCCTGAAACATGTACTAACATTTACGCTGATGACATTGCTATTTCGGCTACCTATAAAAATCACGATACCATCACACAAGCACTCAACACACAAGTTCAAACACTAGAAAACTTTTTCAACATTTGAAAACTAAATATCAATGCGACAAATAAATAGCCGTAATCTTCACCAGGAGAAGAAAACCAGTTACACCACCCGCCCTGTAAAGTACAACACTATACTGGTCTCAGAGCACGAATACCTGGGAGAACTAGAAAAAAAATCTCTCATGAAACAATATATAATACATGTTCATGAAAAATTCCGCAACTACTTGCGGATCCACGTACGTACAAGATACTCCTTAGTTTGACTGAATTCTCATTTGAATTAGTATAACAAGGTATTTCTCTGTACTAACTTACTCAATCCTAACTTATGCATGTCCTGTGTGGGGCCACGAAGCTAACTCTAATATAGAGCTCTTGGAAAATGCACAAAATGCATTAATCAGCAGTATTACTAAAGTAAATAGATACACCAGAAATAAAGATATTTATAAAGCAAATAACATTCATTCTTTTAAGATTTATACTCAAAAACTGGCCATAATTTTTTTGGTAATTTGTCGAACTTCAATAATGCTAATATTCTCAATCTTGAAAATTATCACCTCGATACTAAGAGGCCAAGAAGAATCCTTCTGGACTCTTATAATCCCCCCTAACCGTTAAACTTGACGTGAATGGTTCATTCTAAATTCTCTCTTTTATCCCTTTTTTCAAATTTAATTATCTTTAATCTTTAAGTTCTCATTCTGTAACCGCACAGGCAAGCATTATCTTTTTCACCCACTTCTGTTCCATAGCTTCAGAGTAGCCAATAAAGTGCTAGCTCACACATCCCTCTCGACCAATAGCAGATGAGCTTCTCATCTGCTAGCAAGAACAAATTTCTCTATCATTGGACAAGGATACTTTTTCTCTGCAGTCATTTTAGCCACACCCGCTTGCTCCTCACAGTCTCCAACCAGGAAGCTCCCTCCTAATCCAGGCCTTTCCACTTTAAGGCCCCATATACTGTTCAATCTGGAATAAAGGAACGATAATTGAATTAGGAACTAGTTACTTTTCTCTACTTCTCTAAATCCTAAAGAAATAAAATGCAATCACCCACTAAATTTCCAAGTATAAACTACATTGTTTGAGTTATATTTCAGTTTACTAACTTAGAAGGTGGATCTCTACCTTTTCTATAAACTAGTTCTTAAATATTTAGTACAACTCTTTAAACTAGTTCTTATTTATAATTCCTTCAAATAGTTTAATATAATGCTAAAAAGTTCCAAAATCCTTTTTGTTAGACGTCCACCAATAAAAAGATGAAACCTCAATAAGTTTGATCTGAATTATACATTACACTTTGAAGCAACGGGAGGGCTTTTGATGACAACCTCGTAATTTTGAACAATGGTCAAATGACGAGATCATCGACCTTTGTCTTAAAATCAATTTATGGTAGCTCTGAAATTTTCTTTCATTAAATTACTTTTGGAACTCCAGATTCATTTAGGCACAATCTACACTCCATCTAAAGTAGTCTAGAGCAGAGATTGCCAAAGTGGTGCTCCACGGACCGCTAGTGGTACATTAAAAAGATTTGCTGGTCCCCATAAAAATGTGGAGTATAATTAATCATCAATTTAAGTTATATATAAAACGCATTGAAACATAATTCAATTTACAACAATACATGAAAAGTCATATAAAAATGATACTTCATAGAATAACGCCATTTCATTTAATAATACCATAGTAAATAAGTCCTACTACTGTAGTTGCGATTTTTTATCTACATGTTTGTCTCGTCGCGGTTCGTACTCTTCTAATGTTTCATTCTCCTGTATGTCGAATATCTATATCAGTTGAAGCATTTAAAGATGGGCTTGCGGACGTATGGGGTTCAATATAAAACATATTCAATACATTGGTTGACTCTCTACATTCTTCATCAGACACTAATAGGAAAAACGCTCCAACAGGAGGGGGTGAGAAAAAAACGCAAATTATCACGACAATATCATTTCTACTATTTAAAATTTGGATTCACTGAAAAACATGACAGTAAGCAGAATACACGGCCACTCTGTGTTGTATGTTCAGAAAGCTTATCTAATGATGCATTAAAACTTTCCAAACTTGAAGAACACTTGAATTCAAAACATTTGGATTTAGGGGGGGGGACGTCTTTACAAAGGCAACTTAACGACGTGTTTAAACTACGAAGTAAAATTTATATGTCTCAAAAGAAAATATTGTTATGGCAAACTCGGTTGGTAGAAAGTTATCTGCAATTTTTTTTCTAATTTTGATGATAACTAGGGAAAATGAGGTTAACCAGAAAGTAGTAACCTTAATTAAAAAGCATTTGAAATCACTTACAGAATCTTTTGCTCGTTATTACACAAACAATGAAGATCCCAGAAATGGTAATATGTGGATCCGTTTGCAGCGAAAATTTAGGATAATAATTTAAGCATGCATCTAAAAGAAACCCCATCGACGTATCGTCCTACAATAATCTCATTTCATTCAACATTATCAAGATCTCAGTTTTGGCTTTTAATAAAAAGTGAATTCTCTTTTCTTAGTGAAGAGTAGATGGAAATTTTGATTCAATTATACACAGCTTATTTATGTGAGTAGGCCTTTCAATCTGCCACAGCCATCAAAACTTGAAACATCTCAGCTTGAAATAAATGCAGTTCTCCGTCTTGTAGTAACAACATTGGATCCAATTATTCATAATCTTACTTTAAAAAAGAAGGAACATCTATCACATTAGAAATGTAAAATTCTAAAAGTTTGGTACAGTCACTCAAAAAAAGGATTAGGGCACTTAGCATGCATAACTGTAAAGTCATTTATAAAAATATTTATCACATTAAAACAAAAACAAAATGAATTAGGAAATATTTTAAAATTTTGTGTACAAGGAACATTTTATTAGTATTATAGAATTATAATATTATGTAGCTTTTTTAAAATATAATTCAAAGGCCCAATGGAGTCAAAAAAGTATTGGTACACTTTTGAAATGAGGAATTTAACAAATATACAGCGCACCAATAGAATTTAATTTCACACCACTTTCTTAGACTAGAAGTTTAAACATATAAACATTGCAATAGACAAGATTACCTACATAAAAACACAAAGAGACAAAGATAGATCGGTTGGTGTCAAAAATATCATAACAAGTGATTGAAAAGAGAGGAAATCTTAAAATTGAGTTAAGTCTACTGTTTTTAACATCATTTATAGGTTAAAGAAAACAAGCAAAAATCTGCGCATCCAAGGATATTTAATGACCGTGAAGAGAGGCGGATTGTGAGACAAATGAACATATTAATTCAAGAACTAATGTAATCAAAATGACTTTGCAATGTTAAAATAGTTCGTATAATCACTAAATTCTCTGAAACTTTCAGAAATGTTTTTTAGAAAACAAAAGTATCATGGCAGAGTACATCAGCAAAGCGAATAGACAAGCTAGGTTGGCATTTGCTAAAATGCAGGTAAGGCAGCCAATAGAATATTGGAAAAATGTAAATTTTTGTTGATGAAAGCAAATATGACATTTTCGGATCGGATGTGAAGCAAAAAGTTTGGCGGAAATCAAATACTACATTTTAGCATGTCAAATATTTACTGCCTACTGTCGAATATGGAGGGGATAATTAAATTGTCTAGGGCGGCATGGCAAGCTCGCTCTAATGTCGAAAACTTACATTTTATTGATAGTATAATGAATAAATTTGCCTATCTTGACATTCTCAAGCGAAATTTAAAGCAAAGTGTGAGCAAATTGGGAATCCCAGGACATTTTAAATTGTACCAAGATAATGACCCGAAACATACTGAAGATATTTGCATGTTATGGGTCCTCTTTCACTGTCCTAGTGTTATTAAGACTCCTGCACAAAGTCCAGACCTTAATCCCATTGAACATGTGTGGAACTATTTACAGCAAAAACAATATGAGCACCAAATTTCTAACACGCAGGATTTAAGGAAATATTTGGTCAAAGAGAGGACCAAAATCAATAAATCATTTTGCAAAAAAATGATCCAACCCATGCCAATCCATATCATAAAGGGCAAGGGTGGTCCAACAAGGTATTAATTTCTAAGTATGAATTAATTTTTTAAAAATGTTTTGGGAAGTGTCCCAATACTTTTTTGAGCACGTTTTTTAACTCGATTTCTTTTATTTTCAATTTTAAACAAAATTACAGTAATGTATGAGTTTTGTTCAAATTATTATTATTTGTATTTACCAAAATAACATTTAATTCTTTATTTGATTTCTGTATGTTTAAGTAAAATATTATGATGAAAATCTATGTATTTGTAATGTGTCCCAATAATGTTTTGACCTACTGTATATTTAAACAATTTCTTAATTGTTTTGTTAGAACAGTTTTGTTGATTTTATTATGGTTTACTAATAAATCTTTCATAATTTGGTTACAATTAATAGTTTCATTTTAACAACTAGGTACATTTTATGTGTTCTTAGATCATAATTTTTAAATAAGTATATTTAAAACTTTAAAAAAAAGTTCTATTAGTGGTCCGTGTGATTTAAATTATGAATTTACTGGTCTGTGAGGTCAAAATGTTCGCCGATTGCTGAAAAAGAAAATGAATTAATTTCAATGTTATTTATTAGTCTTTCAATCAATTATTATTTGAATTAGCAGATTACAAAAAGATAATTATACAGATTACTAGAATTCGGCTTTGGTTGCTGATTTTTTTAAAAATTTTCTATGTGTGTGTTCCTCTATAATGAAAACATAGGCATTGATTGCAGTTATTAAAAAAATATATATTTATTTTTGAATTTGTGAAATTGCTCTTTTCGTATGATTAGGTAGACTTTTTTGCTGAAAAAACAAAATACTATTATTTCATTTCTGAAAAAAAAATATTGTTTTAAATGCATATTAGTAAAGAAATTAGACATTCTGTACATCATGAGTTTTATTAAATTTTTCATTTAACAACGCAAGAGGTCTATTTGCAGAATGCCCAAGGAGGCCGAGCAAACCCAAAAAGTAATAGAGCTACAAACCAGCCTCTCAGGAAACAAGCAATTAATGATAAAAAAAAAGTCATTTTCCGTTTTATTTTTACAGAAGAGCACAAAACACACGTTTACAATGATTACAGAACATTTTTAAAAAAAAACGCTAGTGCAAAAAAGATGCAAAGTTCGAAATTTTGATTCTAAGTCAAGTGACAGTAACGACACCTGAAATGGCTTTCCAATCTATTCTTCAAAAGTTTACATTATATCATTCCAACTTGACTCTTTTGAGCTTCGACATATATATATATATATATATATATAATGTGCAACACATCTCCTTAATATGTGGGTCTTCGAAGGCACCTGCATTTGAATCCTCGTCACTAAAATGCTGTTCGCGATCACAACCATTCGTCTACCGCAGAACCCTCGTTTTTAGCATATGTTGCAACAGACAAATGTGATGAAGCAAGAAAACGTTTCACTAAATTCATCCATTTATTCGAGATTCAAATATATTTAAACTGATAGAGAGACTAGGGGGGAATCATAAAGGAGTATATATTTTTTCAATGTTCTATAAATCAAAAACATTGAAATATACTTTGTATTACATAGAACAGAATTGTACAGGACTTTTTAAAGCTGTAATCCCAGATATTTAGGCACACGACATATATCGAGCCATAATCCATTTCTGCCCAAACACGTAATAAGGTACCTGACTTCGGTTGCGGTTGTGATACGATGTTTCAGCTCCATTAGATCAACAGGATGGGGGAGATGAATATCTGGGCTTTTTTTTTTACTTTTAGTTATCAGGGGCATATGGACCGTGGAGTCTTGTCTTTACGTAAGTGTTAAGTAGTGTCTTTTGGGTGGTCTTTGGGTAATTGTCATTCTGTAGCCATCTGCGTCTCGTCCAATCTATCAGTGAGGGAGATGTAAATGCTCATCAAGGCATTTTCGCTCGTTTGCCAAAGTTTGGCGGTGCACCATCCAATTATAGAACAAAGTTATCAATGCCGTTCTGCAACTGTGGTATCAACCAAAAAATTAACATGTCGAAAAACGTGGCTTCCGTGACCTTTTGCAACGTTTATGAAAATGAAAAGCCTTTTTACTGCAGACTTCGCAATTTAGACTGATTTGTCGTATTACACACACACACACATATATATATATAATATTTACTGTGTGTGTCACTTCCGTCAGTGGCGAAACTGTTCTCTGAGGTGGTGCTTGTCTTTGATTTTTAACCGTTTTACGTCATCTGGAAAGTGTCTGTTTCCCTATGAATCATCCTGTAATGTATCTGAAACGTTCTCAAAACTGCAGGAAAGATGAAGTCAGTTAGCATAAGCAAACATTTCAAAAAGTAATATTAAAGCTAAATGTGCCAAAAAGATATCTCCAGTTTAACGATTTTCAGCATTTTTAAACAAAGCGCTTAAAGCGATTGGAATAGAAAAGAAACTTTAAAAACCTACTAGATAAAATCGAATGTGGTACAAATTACTTTATTTTATATTTAGTACAGTACAGTGTGGTACTTGAATTCTTTTGAATTACATTTTCATACATCTGAGGATTGTATAATACAAAAATTAATTTAAAGAAAGCAAATTAACAACAGAAAGTTCAACACGAAAATAAAATATGCAATAGGAAAAACATTCCAGCAACACGTAGAGTATGTTATAATAGGTTATTAATGTGTAAATACTTAATATTTTATTAATCGAGTTTACAAAATAAACGAATGATGTTTTCTTTTTTTTATGCAAAGTAAATATATAAAATGTGCCCATTAAAGTTAATTATCACTCCAAAGTGTTATGAATTTCAAGAGCTATAGTCATAAAAGCGGGACCAAGGTATAATAAAGTTAACATGCTCTACAGAAAAAAAAATGTCTTGCAAAAAATTGTGAAGTTTTCTCAAAAACAGCACTAGATAAATAAAAAGAAAGTGCTTTACAATGTTGTTCAGCAGCATTCACATCTTACGGGGGAAAAAATCATCGTGTACTCAAAAATGATACAAATGAAAAGCACAAAGAACACATGTGTTTAATCTCAATAAAAAAACTCTTAACTTTCCTGATATAAGGCTCAACTATCTGCCATGCTCAAAATGGTGTCCTTCTGCAACCTTACACTTCTAAAGATGGATCTGTGCTACCCACTGCACTTTCTTGACCTATTGGCACAAGTATCCGTATCACGGTGAAGAAGCTTCTACAGTGTTGATTGATGCTTTGCGAACTCTCTTTGTTTGATGCATTAACACAGACGAACATTCAAAGGGTTCAGGTCAAGTTACCCTGCGGGCCATTTAGCTAAACCACCATACGACATGAATTGCTGTTGAAATGTGCCTCAAATGTATTTTGTGACACGTGATACCCTATATGTTGAAGCGCCGTCACGTTTCAGTCATATATTTCGGAATGTTAATCAACAGCAAATCCTCTAGAAAGTTGGATAGTACGTATTTCAGTAATGACAAATTTCTGGATTACGTTAACGCGACTTCGTAAAATACCGGGACAATCAGTTTGTTTTTGAACATTCCGCACCAGGCATTTATCGACTAGTTAACTTGATTTTGAATTTGGACTGCTGTAATCCTGCTTGCTGTGCATAATATTGAGCGCAAAGCCTTCCTCATCAGTCCATATGATATCATCAAGAAACGTTGGCTGGATCTGAAGTGGTTCACACACACACATAATGAAGTTAAACCAAATAAAACGTCATGAGTGTGACATTTACTCTTTTCTTCCGCTTTATGTAACGTTCTAATTTTGCGAGTTACGAACCAAATAAATTATGAATTGTATGCCATTTTTATTTAATATTACTTTTTGGAAGGTATGTTCTTTCACAAAATTTATGGTGCTGAACAACTTTGTAATTGACATTTTTTATGCATCTCGTACTGTTTTTGAGATAGGGTTGCTGACTAAATTTATCCACCAGCTGTCGCTGCAAGCAGTTTTCTTGCGTAACGCATGACAATTTTACTATACCTAGACTCTACTTTTGTGTGTGTGTAACTTTAACTCTTACCATTCATAAGTCATCGCAGTGAGAACGGATTTTAGCTGATACACGGTACTCATCGATAGTATGCTAAAAAGTCCCAGAGCTTTTAGTACTTGTTGCTTAAATTTTCATTCAAAGTCCTTTCCGGCAATACATCATGTAATTATTGCTGCGTCGTGATTAGTGGCAAAGTAGAAATATATTTTTTTTCTTCAAAAACCATGTTTCAAGATGCATTATATAGTCAACACAAGTTCACAAACTAGATTTAAACTTTATTTAAAAATGAACATTTGTTGCATGCTTTTGAACTGAAAAATATAATAATTTGTTCTGAGGAAACTTAAACCTAACACACAACGAGTGAGTGAGTGCATATTAATGTCGCACTGTTCAGCTACACGAGAGTCTTTGACGACAAACCTAGTAATTTGAACCATAGTCTAGTAACAAGGACGACACCTGTGCTGGAACTCCCTCTCTCAAATACATTGCGGATTCTTAGCAGCACTGAACTCAGTCATGACACGCCGACACCACTAGGCTGCAACGGCCAATAACACACAAAAAGACAGAAAACACACACTGCTAGTTTATAACTCTGGACACTTATTAAATATGTCCATTTTTGATGGAATGCTTAGAAGAATCTTTCTGAAAAAAAAATAAAAATCTAAGGAAAATGTTTTATTTCAAAATTAATACAAAAGAAAATGGTACTTCTGTTCATCAGTGCTTAACTTTTGATATTCTTAATGAGTCTGAAATAATCAAAAATAATAAACGGAATATTCTCAAAATTAACAACGGAAAATGTCTGCATGAAACTAAAATTTTCCCTATGAAGAAATTGTAGCATTATGTTTCATACTTCCTGTTGCAGGGTTGAAGTAACATGTATATAATGACACGAATTTACAGATGTACAAATTACGCGAGGACCGCACTATTGGTATTTTTTTCTTGCTACATGTTTTTTTTTATAAAATTCGAAAAACAGAGACTTAAAAAAGGCTTTATATCAAACTCCAATTTCAATACGATATTTTTTTTTTAAATTACAAAAACCTTCGTATATATTCTTTTTTTTAAATGTTGGCAAAAGTGTTTTAATTATTAATTATAATTCAGAAAAATTAATGCAAAAATCAAGAGTACAACAGTTTTATTAAATACAACAGTATTTAATAAAATGTCTGGCATACTTATCTTTTCGAGTGTTGCAACGCTCTTTCAGACCAAGAAAAATTAATCTTTGTTTTGAAAAATTTGGTTTGATTTCCAAGGTGTCCAACGTTATTCAATAACAGCTATTTCTTTCCCATAGAAATTTATAAAGCTTAAATGTCACGGGTCGATTTGATTATATCAATTGCAAAACGTTAGTGCCAACACCTACTACTATAGATGAGTCTACCACATATATAGTATCAATATATTCAAGTTTTGTATCCGAAATAGCCTCGTGCCCTTACAGAAACGTTGTGTTGAAAAACTGTCCTCAGATTTGATATAATGCAATCTTTCGCAAAAAAAATGATCCAAGAACTTGGTTTAAAGTAATCCCATCGCTTCTCTCCAACCTGAAGATTACCCCTACATATAATATTCCCAGCTGAAAAATTGTTTTCAAATTACAAAATGTTTCAAAATTTTATAATGTAATGAATTGTTTAATCCAAACTTTCTATAGGTTAAGAAATTATGCTTATTAAGGTGAGAATGTAAAAAATATTTCTCTCACTTAAACTTTAATTAGCATATGGGGGAAAAGGAGGTTACGAAAACAAGGAAGATGAGCTTTTTGTTTGCAAAAAAATAACTGGTATAGGTATTCCTGATTCAAAACAGAGAGAGGGATGGTAATTAAATTGCATTTAAAAATAACAGTGTGTTGCTGTAAGTTTTTTTGAGTCTTTGGTATGTTATAATTTTTTAAATAGAACCAACCTTTATATGCGTACTATGCTTTTTATATACGTATATTCCACAATATTTATTGAATTATACTATTCATTAGTAGATTTGCGAATTCCATGTGTAGTCAATAAAGTGGAAAGTTAGTTGTCCGACTCTCACGAACTGAGTGTGTATGTGTGAAATGCTGTAATTTTAAGAATTAACTATAAATCTATGGATGCTGTATACAATAGAATATGAATGCATAAATTCATCGATTGTTCATTATTTAACAATATCTACAGTTTTTTTTTTCAGCTTCATTTGTAAGTTTGATTTTTTACATGATCCATCATTGTTAAGGGAGTGACTTCATTGGGTGCGGTTCATTAAATATCTGAATTACGTTACTCTAAATACACATTTTACATTCACTTAATTCAAATTTAATAAAAAAAATTCGTTGTAAATTTCGAAAACAATTATGCGTTTATTAAGTACGTTTTATGCATGTAAGTGGTCTATGTGTGGAGTATTCTTTCTCTAAAGTATCTAAAGTGTACTTCCCCGATATGTTACGTTAATTTATTTTGTAGAACAAGCGTAACAAAAAGGGAAAATGAAAGAATGCTTATTATTTGGGTTCAAAAATTTTCCCAGATTTTAAAGTAAATTTTTCAAAAAGAAATATACCAAAATATATTAGCCTTTCAAAGAAAAACATTGCCAACCAATGGTTTTCATTAAGAAATTGGATTTATGTTTTAACCGAATGCATTCGTAAATCGAAAGCATTCTGGACTGAAATATTCCTAACACTGTTTGCTAAGTTGCATACCAATTTTTGTTTAAAAATGTCAAATATAAGAGTTTCATTGTCAAATCCGAAAGGTAACTGTACAATTTTCTTGTATATCTCGAAATTTAAAAAAAAATTGGCTTGCGTGTTTACCGTGCCTTTGCAATTGAAGAGTAATTATTTTTTCTCCTGCAATTTATACAAGCGTGTTATTTTGAGAAAAATTTGTTCTGTTATTTTAATAATTACTACTTACTTCCGTGGGCGTGTCTTGCAGAGCAAATTTTATTCAAAGGAAGACGGTTGCACAGACGTCCGATGGGTTTTAAAGACGGTCGCACTGAAGTCCGCGAGAATGTCAGCTGTAATGTATATAAGAGAGAGCAATAGGGGCTAGACTATTTTTCTATTAAAATTTATGCTTATTGAAAAGAATTAAGAAAATAAATATTTAAATTAATTAAAAATTATTTTACAATCTGTTCCAATTTAAATGTTAAAGTGGGAAAGTATAATAATACTTATCCTATTATTTATAAAGGTAGCTAATTTAAAAATCTATTATTTAAAAAAACACATGTACAACTTTGATAATTTGTACGGCTTATAATTAATATCGTATTATAGCTTTAGCGTCAAAGTACATTATTACTGCATTCAATACACAGTTATTGTACGGGAAGGGGGGTGGTGATAAAAATTCTTATTGAAAATTTAAAATCAAATATTGAAAGTTTCAGAAATACTGATTTAGAACAAATTTATTGAGCTCTCCTCGTTTTCTGCCAAGTCGCGATGTTTAAGCGTTGTGATTTTTTTCAGTGAAGATACAATGATTCTACCCCTTCTGCAAAAACTTAAGACATTCATACATGCACAAAAATTAAAACATTCCAATCGTATATACTTCCCTATATTAAAATATTTATTTTCGTAATATGTATATGTGCAACGCTTTAAAGTTTAATAATTTAATGATTACTTTAATTTATATATAAATGCGAGGCATGAACGAAAACTATGTACCGTTTTCGAAAGACTGACGTAAGAAAAAGTTTTTCAAAGAAGTTTTATTTTACATGAATAAGCCTGCTGGAAACTATTTTTCTACAAAGTTACCAGCATAGTTTCTTTCATTTGTTTCTTACACCGGGAAACCAACTTGTCATTAACTTCTTCAAAGAAAGAAGTCACGAATGAAGAGAAATAAAATTTGTGTAAATTCTGGCAAAACAATCTTAATATAAGCAACTGCTTCAACAAATTCTCTCATTCACTTTTTCAACCAGTCCATCATCGACAAAAGAGAAGGTCACACTCTTTCTTCCCCGCCATAGAAATTGTTGCTACCCTCATTAGCCCCATTTACACGGACGAAAGGGCCGTGGGTAGCCTAGTGGTTAGAGCATCGGTCTCCAAACCGGGAGGCCTGGGTTTGATGCCCGATGCCACCAAATATCCTTCGAGTACACACGAAGAACGTGCTTGTTAAATCAGTGGTTCCGAATGGTGTCGCCATCTATCGTGTTGTACTGAGTAAATCATGCTGTCACCTTATTGGGCTGAAAGCTAAGGCTAACGAAGGGCGTAAAATTCTAGCAATTAACCGCGATGGATTTCGTGGACATTGATCTGATGTTACTGTCGATCAGGTAGCATAAGAAACAACAACATGGACGAAAATTGCCCGCAATATACTGGCATGGATCCTCTTTCGACCCGTTTACATGACGACCCGGCAAATTGCCGGGTAGAAAAGTAGGTTTGATTTTTGTAACCCGCATTGGAGCACGGAAATTGGGGTTTAAGAACCGGAACGTTTTCTAATTTCCCCATGATGCCTTGCGGCAGAGATAAATTTATTTAAAGATGGCTGCTGTTGTCAAATGTGCGCTTTGGTCAACTGAAGACTATTTTGAATTGCTATTGACTATTTAACAAAGTACTGTTTTGAATTTCTGATTGATGTAGATAATTTTAATTGAAATATTTGTATTATTATGCGTATTTGTTTAGATTCAAATGTAGTTTAGTATTTTATTCTTAAATGTTGGTGTATAGCTAGAATGATTCCTGAAAATTGGGCATTGAACTATTTTATATTTTCTAAATGTGTATATTGTTATACGAAAATGTATTAAGTTTTTGATTCAATTTATTATTGATTATGTTTTACTCATTTAATTCTTGCTTACTTAAATCATTAATAAGCAGCTTGATTAGCAACTTATTAATACGTTAGAAAATTTATAATGCATGTTTTCCTTGCCAATGTTTAAATTTTAAATTAGGAAAACTCTTTTTCCTTTCTGAAATTTCAGGATATTTTGTTGTTCAGGATGCTTTGTTGTGTGTTATTAGTGCGTTGAAATTTGTTAAAATATTTAATTTGTATGTTAATTTTAAAATTTAACTGTGCTATAAAGCCTAAAAATACTTGATTTTGAAATTTAATTCCTGGAATACATGAAAATGTTTTGAAACCTTGGTTCATCCGGGGGGGTAGGGTGTTGTGAATTAAATGATTTTTATTAGAGCATTCGATTTACTTTATAAACCAATGAATGTGTAAATAGTAAGCGTTCTAGAATTAAATTTCCCTAACCCTACCTTTCATGCTGCACACCAGTTTGCATACAAAAAAGTCAAGTATAAACGTTGCAATGTCAAATACTGAAGTCAACCTCTACATTTCTTTATAGCTCTCTGTATTTTAAAATTTTGTCTCTTTATGTTAAATGGCAGAATGAGTACGAACGATCGTTTTGTTTCAAGTGCTGCGTTTCATGCTGGTTTAATTCTAAAGAATTCATCATGTACAATTCACTTCTTCGTTCTTATTGTGATTTTCTTGATACATTTTATCCTTTCACGCTTACATCTCCTAAGCTATGTATGGAAATATTTTGTCAGATTACAGGAATAAAACAATAAAATAAATTGAGTTTTGATATAATTGAAAAAGTTTTTTCTCCATTAAGTGCACTATCCACAAAGTATTTTAAAGAATTATAGTGGCCCTAACACCTCTGCTACACCACATAATAGAGAATTCCATTGAAATCCGTTCATAGTGGGTCTCTAAAAAACACAAGAAACATGCATATCTAATTTCAGGTCTGTTGGTCTAATAGCTACAAAACGCGTATTTTTTATCTGTATGCTGACTGTGACCATTGCTTAAGACCTCTCTTCAAAAACGGTCACTTTCGTAGCTCTGTGCCCTCGCTTCTTTCCATGGAAGTTCATTTATATTACAAGTCTGTAAATGAGTAAATTAAAGGTTTTAATAATTTATAAATTCAACTTCATTTCTATAAAACACTTTTTTATTCAACAAAGTTTGTTAAGGTTTCGTACAAAGTGGTTCTAGGACTCTATTCCAAATATATAGATATTGATTTTTTTTTCATTCTAATGGCCTCAATTTTCTTGTTTTTTTGTGTGAATATCTTTCAAAATTCCTGTAATATATTATAACTTTTAAGGTTATTGAATCTGTAAGAGGAAAAAATAGCCTTACTTTTAAAATGTAATATAGTAATCTAACATATTTTTTTTATAAAAAGTAATTGCTGTTTTTAATTTGATTAATTAAAATTATTTTAGTGCATTTGATGAAAAAAAAGCTTTGAAAAATTACGGAACATTTCAGTCTTTTTAAATATCATGAAAATCTCTAGTTCATCTATGTATAGTAAACAAATTGTGCCCATTTTTTATATTTTAAGTAATTGTTTTTAATTTATTTTATTTTATTCTTAAATTTAAAAAAATCTGATGTAAATTGTTGTATGTCTAATTCAAACGAAACACCTTGCCCTTTTTCACATTTTGCGAAGATATTCTCAAAGCTTACATTATCCTTCTATTTTTTTTTTTTGGTGCTAGCTCTACAAAAAATTATATAACAATAACTTGAATGGACCTGTTCGACGAACAAGGCACAAAAAATAAACAATTCTCAAGTTCCTTTTTTTTAGATACTTTGTTATGGAATAATTTAAAATAAACTCGTATTTCTTTTACTTTATTCTTATTTCGGGAAAGCAATCGCTTCCGAATCGCAATGTCTTCTTAGTAATAAATGTAGAAATAGAAAGCATGTTAAAATTGTTAAGGAAATCGCTGTTAAGGTCTCATTGGAATATTCGTAATATCAAGAAAATTGCTTCATTTAAAAATTTTCATTAAGAAAAGTGTAAGTATTTCGGGGAAAAATAATAATGAAACTTGCATAAGGCAAATGATTCCAAATCGCTTTTTAAACAGCGTTTTATTGTTTTCTTCGTCTACATATATTTCGTTTAATGTAAGAACTCTTCTAAAAATTTATCGTTTGCAGAAAAGTATAGTTTTAACGTTGTAAAAAAATACATTTTTACAAAAGAACTGAAAAATTATTTAATTGTGATATATATTTTAATGTATCTAGTATTGTCATTTTTCTCTTGTATAAAATGGTAAGAAATCTTTCTCATTTAATTCTAATTTTTTCAATTTAATTCAAAAATATTTTATCTAAATATTATATAAACGTATAACTGCATTCGAATATTATTATTAAGAATTAAAATTTTAGAACATTTTAGAATTAAATAACTATACATAAATATTTAAATCTTGATGAATTCAGTCCTAAAAATCTAATTTTACTTCTGGTTCTTTGAATTAATAATTTAATAATAATATTAAAAACATTTTTGGGAGTTAAAAATACAATAAATTTATATAAACAGTACTAGCTATTACCTAGTAGTTGTGTTTTCCCTTAAATTGTGTATCCCTATCTATCGTTTTTTTATATAAGTATTCCTATTATCAATTTTAATTGAAGTTGAGGAATATTCGTCTAGACTTCGACTCTTGATTTATAAAGGCAAGAGTAGAATTTTTAAAATGGGGAACCATGTTTGTAATTTACATTCCCTTAACTCCCCCTTTTATTCAATACACGCAAACCCCGTTTTTAGTAAATTTATAAAAAACACTAATTAATTAATTAATTAAAAAATCATGATTTCCTTATTTCGAGTCTATAGGTCAGACGATTTTTCTTTTCAGTCTACAGTGCCCTCGCTACCTCTCAAGGACAGTAAATTTTCAAAAACACAAAAACTGTTCTTAATGGAACGAGCGAAACGAAAACTTGTTTTCCTAATTTTAATTCTATAGTTAATTCTAATTTTAGCTCTGTAAACTAATGGTTTAATTCGCTTTTAAACAATTGGTCTAATTGCTTAAAAACCGTTTTATTTTAGTACCCACAACGTCCCCTGTAAGCAAAATTTTAAACAGTCATTCTTAACTAACCGTATCTCAACGAAAGTAACAAGTTTATACTATATTTTAAGTTTGCAAGAGAGAGCTGAATAGCTTAGAAACGGGGTTTTTATTCTCAATAACGTCCTTGTGATCCACCACTTGGGAGTCAATATGGACAAAATGCATTCAAAACGGAAATTTGCCGAAATAAATAAAAAAAAATTACAAATTTCAGGTATCCAGATCTCATTGATCAAAAAGTAATTTTTGCTTATAACAACCCCACAACCTTTCTCGGGTATTTAATTTTGGAGAACCCGTTCTTACGGGATCTCGGCTCAACAAAAGGAACGTGCCTGCTAAACTCCATATATGTCTAATAATTCGGGATATATCATTATGAGTAAATTAGAGAGTGTGAGTTATTTTTTCTCCTTTATATATATAGTTCCAAAGCTGGAGCAAGAATGAACAGATTGTCACCGAATTTGGTATATGATTGCTGCCAATTTTATAACAATAGGCAAATTAAAAATTTTATTTCGATGATTATAGAATTAATCATACTATTTGGAACTTTAGGTCATTATATTTCCATTAATTATCTAAGCTTAAGATTACTTTGTAAGAACCTACTTTTACGCAACTATTCTCGAAGTTATAGATCTCGTTTTTTTCCGCTACACAAAGCTATTCAAATTTTGAAATCAAAAAGAATTATTTTTTTCTGAATGTCAAAGGTTTTTATATGCATGTCAAATAAATGTGTATACATTTTTTATCAAAATTACAGATTAATTTAAATAAAATAAAACCCAAAAATGAATAGAGCTTAAAAATTGAAATTCCAGGGTACAAGCATTTCCTGGTTCATCATTTAATGATTATCTACCAACTGTCCTTATAAGTAACAATCACTTTAAAATTGGATATAATAAACATTTTTACGAATACTCTGACGATACTTAACAGGAATTTTCTTTTAAATCCATTCTTCCAAGATATATGTCAGCATAGGTCCTATGATGAGTATTTTATCGGGAAAAACGAATAGTTTTATAGCAAAAAATGCATTTTCAGTGGATTGCGAAGATTGCCATTTTTGTCCCGAAAAGGTAGTGTCTTATTTTTTTATATATATAAATGAAGACCTCAGAAAAAGATTTAACTATTTATTTTAAGTGAACAGTGAATATAATTAATTTTAAAGTTAAATATTTTTTTTTAAATTAATTAGCTCTAACGGATTAAATTTCCCAAAGTTCGATATTTTTTTTATGTATATCCGTTAATTTCCCATGTAGTGACTAAAAAAGATATTGCATAAAAAAAACTGCATAATGCGGTAGATAAAGGGTTAAAATAATTTTTTTTATTTCTATTTTCTTTATCAGAAGTACAAAATGTGAACGCTTACGAAACTTAAAGGAAAGTTTAAAATCGCTGGTCAAAATACAGTGGTACCAAAGATGCAAATTTTAAATTTCTGTTCCGAATCAAGTGATGTGGTGACACCTGCATGGTAGCCTATTCCAATGTTCAAACTTTTACATCACTCCATGCCTATTTGAGCCTTTTTGAGCTTCTACATGGAAGTCGTAATACAATTATGGGAAACACCTGTAAATAAACGTGACATTTTGGAATGCGCTTCGTAAAGACAAGATTCTGCCGGGATAAAAATTTTAAAAAACTTAATATTTATATTTTTTCAAAAATTATTTTCATGATAAGATGTCCATTTTAAAATTCGATTTTTCATTTAAATCAAAAGATTTATAATTCAATATGCTATACAATGTAATTTCCCTAGATACTATTCTTAAACTTTGCACCAGTTTTTATTCAAATGCATCATATATAAATGCTTTAGTGTCCCTTTGTACTTTAGAATGGTTCGTCTTTCTTAAAATATTTGGTTTGTTTGTTAAACGAACCATTAAAATTGAATGATACTTGCAATTTATTAGCTTGCATTTTTAGGAAATCATTCATTTTTCGGGATGACTAATTAAAAGCACTTTTTTCTTCAGGTATTCTTCGTTTTAAATGTTCACATTTTACTTATGAAACTTATCTCATCTTACATGTATGCTTTTCTTGAAGAAGAAGTGAAAATAATATCAGAATAGATTCATTAACTAATTTTAAAATGAGTTTTGATACAAATAAAAATATTAATATTTCATTAAATATAATTATTAGAAATAAAGAAAGTATGAGTTGGGCGCCCTTCTTCTCATAGATTTAAAAAATACGAAACAATAAAATGCAGTGAAAAACGTTTATCATGAAATAGAAACCATTGAAATACTTTCTAGCCTAAAAAAATGCCCTGTTAAAGAATATTTTAAAAAAAATAGTTTGTTAGAGGGCGTTTTTTTTAAGAAAAGTTGACATAATATAAATTATAGCACAAAATTTTAAAAAAAACACGCTTGTATGGTTAATCGAACTAAAAAAGTTTTTAAAAAAATTCTCAATATAAGAATTAAATGATTAAGAGAAAATTAATGTCACTTTGGTAAAAACGTGAGGTGCTCTATATCAATTGTTATAATTTCTTACTCAAATGACATTAATTTTCTCGTTAATCATTTTATTCTTATATTATGATTTTTTTTTTTACTTTTTAGTTCGAGTAACCATAAAAGCGTGTTCTTTTAGTTTCTTAAACTATAATTTATTTTTCATTTTTTATTTCGATCTAAAATGAAAGCATGCATTTTTAGATTTTTAAACTATCAATTATTCATTGATTAATTAATCTAAATGCGTCATTTTTTAGAATCTGGAATTTCCATTGGCATCCTATGGGTGCCCGATACAATCTGGTTTGCAAAATTTATGATCAGCCAAATGAAAGAAATCTGGAAGAGCTAAGTTTGAAACATTTCATGCAAAAGAAGGTGTTAAATCAATGATATTGATCACTAATAAGAGGTCAGTGTTTCATCTGAAAATTGCATTAGTATTACATACAACAGTACATTTTTTTAATTGAAGAGTTAGGGAGAAGTTATTTAATACAGAGACCTCTAAATCTATTCTCAGCTGTTATAGAAAAATGAAGTAATGTATGATGCTTCATTCCAGAAATCCGACAAGAGAATTTAGAAAAACAGACTTTATATCGGAATTCAGTTGTTAAAACAGTGCACGCCCCACAGTTTGAGAAACGCTGGGTAAGAACATAATTTTTTAGTTCCATGCACGAGTCATTTTTTTATTTTCATTTTCAGAAAAACTTAGACAATTGTTTATATTATGGTAAAAAATTGCCTACGCCAACTTTTTCGCTGTTATAAGGTTGTAACAATCAAGAAATGGGATCTGGAATATGTCGCCAAATCTGGAAACACTATAATGAATTAATCATCAAATCTGGAAGTCGTTATTCCTGATGATCCTGATCAGGACAAAGTAACAAAATTGTGAAATTACTGAATTGTCATCCATCCTTGACAAGTGTGCAAAATTTCGAATTAATCTGACCTTTTAATGTGGTGAAAAATTGAGTTCAAAGATTCCGTTACATACAAGTGAAACTTATAAGGACATGTTAAAAACAAGTTTAAGTGTGTAGCTTGAAAAATGAGTGGAGATGGCAACAACAGTTTTTGGAATGTCATTCCACGCTCATTCTCGGTCCATTTGGCCAGTTTCGCCTTAAATCGATTACACCAGATGAAAGTGTTGCATCATTGAGTGAACACCTGGAACTGCTTTCTTCCGGAAAAATAACGAATCAACATCAAGTTTCTTTCGACACATGAGAAATCAGCAACAAAAAAAAACATTTCAAATATTAATCAATGCTTAAGGATAAAAAAAACTTTGTCTTGTTCTCGTTTGTTTGAATGGTTTAAGAGGGATTTACAGGGGGAAGGGAGAGTTTAGAAGATTATGAACCACTTGAGTGCACAAGATCATTGATTACTTTCGAAATCTGTGCAAAAATTCATGATATGATGGGTTTTAAATCCCATCAGTGTTCATACTGCTATTTATCTCTATTACATTGTGACTTTGGAAAACAGGTCAATAATATGTGAGTAAAGAATGGCTTTTGCATCAATTAATGCACAATTTCACATGTCCCAATTGGCCAAGTAGTCTCTGACAAGCTAAAACAATATGGTGGTGGGGCGTCATGGTTATTCACCTGAATTGGCCCCATGCCACTTTTTTGTTTCCTGCAATTAAATCTTACTTAAAGGAATCCATTTTAGCTCAGTTAAAGAGGTTCAGGCAAAAACAAATAGTCTTCTAAGCGGCCTTCCAAAAACCTCGTTCCGGAATTGTTAACAACAACAGTAGCGCCGAATCCTGAAGTGTGTAAATGCTAAAGGGAAGACGATATGGTCGCAGAGAATTGATTACTTACTTATGTAAATTGCTTTATGTCTAACTGAAACGAAACACCTTGTACTCTTTAACATTTTGCGAGGAAGCTCTCAATGCTTACATTACGCTTCTATTCTTTTTTTCGTGCTAGCTCTACAAAACTTACATAACAATAACTTGAATGCACCTGTTCGACGAACAAGGCAGAGTAAATAAAGCCTGGTGTTCCTTTTTTTAGATACCGTGTTATGCAATCTCATTTAAATTAAACTCGTAAATATTTCTTTTACTTTATTCTTATTTTGGGAAAGCAATCACTTTCGAATAACAATGTCTTCGTTGTTAAAAAAATGTAGAAATAAAAAAAAAATGTTTAAATTGTTAAGGAAATGGCTGTTAAGGTCTCATTGGAACAGTATTGCCATATTCGTAACATCAAGAAAATTGTTTTATTTATATTTTTACTAAGGAAAGTTTAAGTATTTCTGGAAAAAAAATATAACCGAAATTTGCTTAAGGCAAATGATTCCAAATTGTTTTTTAAACAGCTTTTTATTGTTTTTTTCCTCTATATATATTTCGTTTAATGTAGGAACTCTACTTAAAATTTATGGTTTGCAGAAAAAGTTTTGTTTTTACGTTGTAAGAATATATTTTTTTACAAAAGAACTGAAGCATTATTTGATTGTCTAATATATTTTAATGTATCTAGTATTTTTATTTTTTTCTTGTATAAAATGGTAAGAAATTTTTCTCATTTAATTCTAACTTTTCAATTAAATTGAAAAATATTTTATCTAAATAATATATAGACTGTAAAAAATTGCATTCGAATTTTCTAATTAAGTCTTTATATGTTTAGAACCTTTAAGAATTAAATAATTATACATATTTATTTAATTCTTGATAAATTCAGCCCTATGTATCAAATTTTAGTTCTGATCCTTTGAATTAATAATTTAATAAATTATTTAAGAAATTATATAGTAAAGGAGAGAAATACATTCATTTTATATAAACATTACAGCTATTACCTAATAGATGTGTTTTTCCTTAAATTGTGTATCCCTATATATTGCTTGTTTATTTAAATATTTCTATCACTGATTTAATGGAAGTTGAGGTATATTCGTGCTATTAATTTTGTAAGGCGAGACTAAAATTTCTAAAATTGAACCATATTTGTAGTTTACATTCTTTAATTCACCCTTTGATTCAATACACACAACCCAGTTTTTAGTGGTTTTATAAAAACATTAATTAATTAATTTTAAAAAAAGCATGCTTGCTCTATTTCGAGTCTATGGGTCAGACGAATACAATTTTTATTGTATAATGCCCTCGCAACCTCTCAAGGACAGTAAATTTTCAAAAACACAAAAACCGTTCTTAACGGAACGAACGAAAAGAAAACTTGTATTCCTCATTTTAATTTGAAGTTTAATTCAATTTTAATGCTGTAAATTACTTTTTAATTCGCTTTTAAACAATTAGTTTAATTGTTCAGAAACCGTTTTATTTTAGTACCCACAATGTCCCTTTTAAGCAAACTTTTAAACAGTCATTCTTAACTAACCGTATCTCAACGAATGTAACAAGTTTATACTATATTTTAAGTTAGCATGAGAGAGCTGAATAGCTTAACAATGGGGGTTTTATTCTCAATAACGTCCTTGTAATCCACCACTTGGGAGTCAATATGCCTTCATATCGGAAATTTGCCGAAATAAATAAAAAAATTTACAAATTGCAGGTATCCATATCTTATTAATCGAAAGAGTAATTTTTGCTTATAAAATCCCCGAAACCTTTCTTGGGTATTGAAATTTAGAGATCCCGTTCTTATCGGATCTCTGCGCAACAAAAGAAACGTGCGTGCAAAACTCCATATATGTCTTATAACTCGGGATATATATTATTATGAGTGAATTAGAGAGTGTGAGTTGCTTTTCTCCTTTATGTATATAGTTCCAAAGTTGAAGCGCGACTGAACAGATTGTCAGCGAATCTGGTGTATGATTTCTGTTGATTTAATCACAATTGGAAATTAAACATTTAATTCCAATGATTAACTAACTAATCATACTGTTTGGTAATTTAGGTAGTTATATTTCTATTAATTATCTCAGCTTAACATTATTTAGTAAGAACCTACTTTTGATTCTCCAAAATCTAATCTCTAATTCTTTGAGATCTCTCGAAGTTAGAGATCTCGTTTTTTCCGCTTCTGAATGTCAAAGGTCTTTATATGCATGTCAAATAAATCTGTATACATTTTTATTAAAAGTACAGAGTAATTAAAATAAATAAAACCCAAAAATGAATAGAGCTTAAAAATTGGAATTCCAGGGTACAAGCATTTCCTGGCTCTGCAGATAATTATGAACCCTTTAACTACCAACTGTACTTATAAATACCAATCACTTTAAAATTGCATAGAATAACCATTTTTACCAATACTTAGACGATACTTAACAGGAATATTCTTTTAAATCTCTTCTTCCAAGGTATATAGCAGAATGGGTTCTATGATGAGTATTTTAGCGGAAAGGGATTAGTTTTACAACAGAAATTACGTTTTCATTGCAAAAGATTGCCGTTTTTGTCCCGAAAAGGTGAGGGTCTTATTTTTTGTATGTAAATAGAGACCTTAGAAAACGATTTAACTATTTATTTTAAGTGAACAGTGTATATAATTAAATTTCAAGTTGAATATTTTTTAATTAATTAATTTTCTCTAACGAATTAAATTTTGCAAAGTTGAATATATTTTTTTTATGTATATATCCCTTAATTCCCCAAGTAATGATTCCAAAAAAAATATTGCATAAAAAAAATGCATTAAATCTTAATGCGTTAGATAAAGGGTTAAAATAATTCTTTTTATTTCTATTTTCTTTATCAGAAGTACAAAATGAACGCTTACAAAATTTAAAGGAAAGTTTCAGCATCGCTGGTCAAAATACACTGGTACCAAAGATGCAAATTTTAAATTTCTTTTCCGAATCAAGTGACGTGACGACACCTGCACGGTAGCCTATTCCAATGTTCAAACTTTTACATCACTCCATGCAGATTTGAGCCTTTTTGATCTTCTACATGGAAGACGTTCTACAATTAAGGGAAACATCTGTAAATAAACGTGACATTTTGGAATGCGCTTCGTAAGAATTAAAACATTATAATACACACCAGTTTTTTATGAATAGAAATGTACACATTTTGGTAGTATGTAGAAAATATTTTGAGATATCGCCTCTCTCTCACGTATCTGAAAACTCCATAATCATCGCATTATTTGGTACGATTGGCAAAGCCAATCAGAAACGTCCATCTCTTAAGCTAGAAATTGAAAACAATCTCTCCGCATCTATAAATCGGTAATGGCATGGAGGTCGCTAGCAGCCCATATGCCCAATAATAGCGTCGTATTTATTGAGGTTCTGTAAGTCTTGGTTTTTTGTCTGCTGTGTAACTTGTCGCAATTCTCAGATTTGCAAGAATGCAAAATTGTTGGATTCCATTTAGCTGGAGCAAGTGTTCCTGGATGTTATAAAATTTTGGTGCTTCTAAAGGTATGGATATCAATAGTCATCAAAACATACATCCAATGTGATAAATCAATTTTCGGATAAGCAAAATAGTTAATCGATGGGTTTTTAAGCGGTTGTGTTTAAAAAGCAAACAACTGTTGAAACAACACCACTGCACTCATTTAGCATCTGGATTCCTTAGTGTAAATGATTACAGTTCAAAGTAACGTTCATATACAAAACACTTGCGGCAGAGCAGCAATTCCCAAGCCACTTGCATAGATGAAAATATCAAAACTCGTCTACAGTGGTTTCACAATAACAAAGACTAACCGAGAGTGACAGATGTATTAGTAGAAGGAAGTGATATGGTGACACGTATAATCTTTTGCACTTTTCATTACAATGGAATGGGTTCAAATTTAGAGGTCATCTGCACAGACTTATGATCGTGATTGTTTTCCTCCAACTATCAAGCATGTAGGTGGACCTGTCAAGATATGGACAGCCGTATGGTGACTTTCTGCCGGAAAAATCTTAACCCTGAAAGGATAAATCTCTGTGGAAAAGAATATACATAAAATTTAGATGAACAGCTCAATCCTATGATACAATGTTTGCCTACTGCAGGGTACAAAACTTTTAGGAAGGATAATGGAATTTTGCCTGCAGCAAGACTTGCCTAATTATGGTTTGATGAGCCCGAGAATACAGCTATGTATATACCTTGGCTTATAAAATCACCCTACTTCAATATAACTGAAACATTAGTGTGTTTTCGAGCGGAATCGATGTCCTCCACTGGTATATCTCCCAAAACTTTCACAATATCTCTATTAAAAAAGATACAATTCTCTTCTAATCACTATTCAGTATTCCTACGAATCTATTCCTGGGTGATTCCAGGTTGTATTAAATGACAAAGGTGGTCCAGCACAACAATAAGAAGGGATTATTTATAAATTTGATTTTTTCCCCGTTATATTGAAAAACCCTTGCATATATATAATGTGTATGTGTGTGTATGTGTGTGTGTGTATCATCCCTTTTAAATTATAGTCTTCAGAGCACTAGGACTCGATAACGATGACCACGATTTCGCGTCTCCGACCAGTAGTCTACCACTAATCGCTTAGACCTAACAGATGCTATGGTAAATATTTGCAATACACTGCTGCAGCAACAATTGGGATGAAACAAGAAATATTTTACTAAATCCATACATTTAATAGATATTGAAGTATATTTAACCGGAGATATGTGCCTAAAATGGTTTCAAGACCACTGATACATAAAATAGAAGCAGCCTGTGTAAGCTTTTAAAAAATAATAATTGATTGATTAAATGCCCCATAAACTTACAATGTTTACCAATTTCGAACACTTTTAAATACAGTGCTTTAAACGAATGAAATAGAAAAGAAACTTTAAAACCTGTTAGACTAGAAATGACGAAGTAAAAATTACTTTATCCATTATTTAATACAGTGCAACTTGGTACTTCAATTCATTTGAAACATCTAAGGATTATAAAACTGAAAAGTTATATCAAATAATACCAAATACGCATGGAAATATCAGCATGAATATTAAATACACAGCAGTAGGCAGAAACATTCCAGCAGTACGTGGAGTATATTATATTAACGTTATTACTTTGTAAATAATTCATAACTTATTCGAATAGGTTGCAAAATAAATATATGTGAATGTTTCCTTTTTTTTAAGTGGAAGTGTGCCCGCTTAAATACAATGTCACTCCAATAAATTATGAACAACCACAGCTATAGTCCTAAATGTGGTGCCTAGTTATACTAAAGTACAAATGCGCTTCTAAAAAATATACCAACAATGCTACCTGGTGGAAAATTTGAAATTAGCATTATTATATCTCAAAAACAGTACGACACTTATTAAGAGTGTCTCTTTTAATCGAAATATTTGAGAAATCTATCGGAATACAATAAAAACCCAAGAAACAAAATTTTATTCCAAACTTATGACAAAAGAAAGAGGACCTTCCGTTGTTCTGTATTTAACTTTTTTATATTATTAGTGAGTTTAAAATAATAAACAGAATTATCTGAAAATTAAAAATGGAAATTGTTTGCGTGAAACTAAAACATTTCGCATGAAGAAAAATTAGCATAATATCCCATACCATAACATATGCATGAGTAAATTTCTTTTGTGAATATTGTTAAAATAAATAAATGCTTCATTTCTTTACCGAAAAATATTATGCACCGATTAGCGTTTAGTTGTATAAAAGTATTTGTTGTTATACTTTAAAATGATAAAAATAATTTAAAAAATTTCAAAGAATCAACGTTATTCACCACTTTTATAAAATTAAATCTTCATATATTGTTAAAATATGACTTCGTTAGTAAATCATGCATTTTACTACAATAGGAGATGAGCGACATGCAAAATAAAAAAATTATGCTTTATACTGTATTTTAACACTCCTAAATTATAAACGAAGATTAATTTGACGGCATTGAATAGGTTAAAATAATATTGAACTAATGTATTAAAACAAAGCCACAGCAAAGCGTCGCCGGGTCAGCTAGAATATATATATATATATATATATATATACAGTATGATACACACAATGAAAAAAATACACAGTATAATAAAATTGATAGTATTTAATTGTACCACTAACAAAACTAAAAGATTAAAACCAGATTTCAAGAAACACAATATAAATCATGATGGAAAAATATATTGTACTAGAGAGAATTAACTAAGCATATGTATAGCATGAAACAGAGTTCGACCTTTAAAATGTAAGAAATCAGAAGAGGCAATGGACTAAAATGAAAATCTATATTATGATTTTTAAAGCTTTTGCTGAATTTGGATAAGCAAAATCAGGGTTAAATATATTTTATGGATCCAACACTTCCTTGTTCAGCAAAAATTTTAAACTTAATAGAAAAACATAACCAAATGTAAAACTTAGGAATAAAACCAACCACGTGTAATTTGAAACCGACAGAAAAATAAAATAAAATAAATATAAAATACGAAAGGAAATAAAATTTCAACAAGATAAAAATATATAAATAAATAAATAAAAAAAATCTACTTGTGAAAAATTGCAATTCACAAAGATAGCAGGAAAAAACCACTAAAATCGAATGCAGCCATTCTAATTCTTGTTAAAAAATACGTGTTAAATTGGTAACACCAGAAACAAAAATTAGAGGCACCACCTAGTTAGTTTTATTTTAATTAAACTAATCAAACAAAAACAAATTGAAAATAATAAAAAACAGGAGAAAAAATAATAATTAAACAATAAAAAGGTGAATTAGAGAGATAACTTTGAAATATATTTAAAAATTAATTTATTTGGATAATTGTACTCCAAGCAATCATTACAGAACAGTTTATAATTAATATGTTTAACATCATTATCTGTGACTAAATCGTTGTTTCTTTTGATAAATTTTAAGATAATATTTCTCAAAATAGATAGGTATGGGTTACTGCTCCAAAAAGGCATTTTAATAATAGTAAAAATCAAAAGAGTCTATATATATATAAATGTAAACTTTTAATGTACATGGTACAAATAGTATTTGAAGCGAACCATTTTATTAAGAGAAGGTATACGTAAAATATTTTTATTTTTTATTTAATAATTTGAGAAAAAAACCAATCGAAATGACTAAAATGTTTCAAATGCGTGTGAGTGTAAAAAGAACACACATCTTAGTCACTTTTCACTAACATTAAGGATGAAAGATATTTACAGGCGAAAAACTGTCATATTTTGTGCAAGGTTTAGCTGTTTTATTGTTGTGTCTCTAGATGATCGCCAAATATCGTATTAAACTTTTTTTTTGAGAAGGTCATATTGATAAATACTATGTGTCTTGCGGCTTCAGATCTTTTTTGAGGATGCCCCTTAGGCAGCATTTCAAAATTTCATCTATTACACATTTCTCTCTGTGTATATATTCTATTCACTTACATTTATCGATCATAATTAGTAATCAACCTCTATCAAAACCTCTAAACCGTTCATAACAGAAAAATGTAGAATGATAAAAAAATATATTTTCTAACTAAAGTGGTCGTGCGTGAAACTCGGTCACCCCATGTAGCAAAAATTGTAAAAACCGTTTGGCATAAAAAAAAGAGGGAGATATGCGAAGAATACATTTTTGTTCCAATGCATGCTGTAATATAGGGATGCTAAGAAGAAAATCGGTAACATAGAGAGTAACCATTAGTGTTAATATCAAGTGCCCACCTTCACAAGGGTTTAAAATTTAAGGGGACATAGTACCTTTAACCCATCAATTTATCGATTTTTCAAAAATATTTTTAAAAAATAATTTGAACTGTTTGGATCATTTTAAAACAAACCGCGTCAAAATCCGATAATTATTACGCTCAGTACAAGAAAAAATGTAAATGTCTAAAGAGACTTTGCTCTTTAAATGGAATGTAAACAAACCGCTATTCTGTTAGTTTCGGTTTCGACCTGTAATATAAAACTGCATTTTTTTCTTAAATTTTCAATTTTATTTATAATTGTCTTTTGATTGGAGAAGCATATCTACAACTCAACACATTTCGAATTCAAGCAGATGTTTATTTACATTTGTATTTCTACTGCGTTGTTTTTGCTTGCTAAGTCTGCCTTCCTTGATAATAGTTTTCGAAAAAGTATTGAGTAATCATTAATTTTTATTTGATAATTCATACTTGTGCATATATTAATATGAGTAGTAAATCCGCTAGAAGATCTACGGATTATAGAAGAAAGAAAAGGCATTTTTGTGGGAATCAACATTCTAAAAACGAAACGTTAGAACCGGTAGGCATCGATGTGTCATCAGCTTCATCTAAGAAACTGTGTTTGGATAGCGGTTCCTATCAAAGCAACTCCAGTGAACGTAAGGGTTATCGATTGATAAATCTAGACATTCTTTCAGAAGAATTATCAAAATATTTAATATGCTTTTACTGTGGCTCAAAAGCAGTTTTGAAAGAAAAGGTTCTGTTTGGACTAGTATCAGAATTTTACATTGATTGTGATTCATGTGCTATGCAATCAACTTTTAAAAGTTCACCAGTGTTTGAGTCAAGTAACCACGACTATGAAATAAACACTCGCATTACATATGCTATGCGTACACTAGGGGTTGGTCTACGTGGAATTAAAACCTTTTGTTCGGTGATGGATTTGCCTCCACCGGTTTCACAAAAGTCCTATGATAGGATTTTGAATAATATAAAATCTGCTGGTTCCATTGTAGCTGTTTCTTCAATGAACAAAGCTGCAAAAGAAGAGATTGCAGCATCCGAAACAAATGAAATATGTGTTAGTGGTGATGTAACTTGGAAAACTCGGGTCATACATCTCGCATTGGTGTCTGCAGCATTATTGGTGATATTACAGGAAAAGTTATTGATGTCGAAGTTTTATCATCATATTGCAAAGGCTGTGATCAATGGAAAAGTCCGAAATGTGGAATAGCATATGAAAAATGGAAAAAAAGTCATGAACCACATTGCGTGAAAAATCATTCTGGTTCTTCTAATAAAATGGAAGTGGAAGGAATGAAGAGAATTTTTAGACGTTCCGTATTGGAAAGAAATGCCAAATATGTGAAATATATTGGTGACGGTGACACTAAAACATTCCCAGAGCTGCAAAGTACGGTGTTGTACAATTTAGAAAAAATTGAATGTGTTGGTCATATACAGAAGCGGATGGGTGCCAGACTTCGTAAGTTGAAACTGATGAATCGTGGCAAAAAGCTATCAGATGGCAAAAGTATAAGTGGGAAAAATCGCCTGACAGATAAAATAATAGATAAATTCTGTACTTACTATGGAAATGCTATACGTGAGAACTGCAGCTCCGCAGATGATATGCGTAAATCCATTTGGGCCATTTATTGCCATTACCGCTCTACAGATGAAGAACCAATGCATTACTTCTGCCCAGTTGGTGCGTCCTCATGGTGTGGTTATCAAAAGGCGAAATACTCCGAAAATGAATCATACAAACATAACAGCAATGTGCCAACCTCTGTTATGGATGCAATAAAACCAATATTTGCAGAATTATCCTCACCTAAGTTATTGAAAAAATGTTTAGGGGGAAAGACTCAGAATTCAAATGAATCTTTCAACTCTACGGTTTGGAAATACTGTCCGAAAACATCAGGATCTTCTAAGAGAATAGTTGATATTGCAGTGAATGAGGCAGTTGTAATGTATAATGATGGAATGGCTGGTCGCTTGGATATTATGAAACATCTGGGTTGTAAAGTAGGGCATTTTTCTGTCACTTATGCTTTTCAGTGTGATAAAGCTCGAATCAAAGAAGCCGAAATAAAGTCTAGATCTTCAACATTAGATGCTCGTAGGGCTTTGAGAATGCGAAAAAAAGCCATGCATGAGCATTTTGTTGAAATAGAAGGTGTAACATATGAGGCGGGTGCATTTTAAGTATTCAAAAATTGTATTTTGTGGTACAAAATTATAATGCAATGTTTAAACGTGATTTTCTCTGTTTGTAATTTTCACACTTTCCCGCAAGATTAAAAAAAAAGTTTTGATTGTAGAGTTCTAAAATTTTATGTGGTTATTGTTCTTATCATTTATGATTCTGTGAATCTCAGTTTTGTTAATACGGTGAATAGATTTTATTTTATAACATGATAGATGGAAAAAAATTACTAATTATAAATTTTATGATATCTAAATTTTTTAATTTTTTTAAATGTGGTAGAAATTTAAAATTTGAGGTTTACAGAATTAAGGCATTATTTAGCTTTAATTTGGTACATAAATGAAGGTTCTACTGTACATCTTTCAAAAGTTATCTTGCGGGTAACAGAAGGTAAGTAATTTTTATTTTTAAATTTTTGTGTGCATATTTTGTGCTGTAAAAAAAATGTATTAATTTAAAAGCAAAAATTGATTAAGTATTTTAAACTTTGAAATGTTTTGAACAATTTGTAAAAAAAAATCATAAGAATATGCAAAATTTATTGATTTATGTTGAATCGAAGAAGTATGTCTAAATGTACAATTTTTGGTTTCGAAAGGTACTATCTCCCCTTAAATAACTAAATATTTATAATTCTTTCAAAAATTATTTTCGTTACAATATGTACATCTTTAAATTCGACTTGACATTTAAATCAAAAGATTTATAATAAGACAGTCTATACAATGCGCTTCCCCTATTTATACATTGTAAAATATTGCCAGTTTTTATTCAAATTTATCAAATATAAGTGGTTTAGAGTCACTTCCAATACGATCTGTAAAAGAACTTGCTTGGCATTGAAAAATTTGTCTTGTGTGTTAAACTTGCAATTAAAACTAATATGGAGTCAGAAGCATACCACTGGCCAAAAACTGCGTCTGCAAAATGACACAAACAAGAAAAAGTTTAAAAGACTACTTGACAATCATCAAAGGACAATAACCTGAAAAAATATAACAGTTTTGCCTGCAAATATCATTTCTGTAATGTTAGTAAAAATTGAGTCTAATTTGTGTATTTCATTAAAATAACGCGCATTTGAAACATTTATGTTCGGTTTCATTAGATTTTTTTTCAAACTATCAAAGAAAAAATGAAAAATCCTTAAGAATTGGGCTGCATACTTTCTATTAGTTGAATTATTCACTGAAATTGGGATTTTGTGGCGTACAATAAAAATAGGTATAAAAACGGATTGTGTAGACTCTGTCTCCCCACGCGACCATTAATGTTAGTATCGAAGCACGCCTTCGACCGGGTTAAAAATTTTAAAAAACTAAATTTTTATATTTTTTCAAAAATTATTGTCATCAAAAGATGTCCATTTTAAAATTCGACTTGTCATTTAAATCAAAAGATTTATAATTCAACTAGCTTTTACCCGCGGCTCCGCTCGCGTTGATGTCTTTAAATAACTGTCAAAGTCGTAATCGTTATCATTAGAAAGTTAATAATATAATACGGTAATTTTTTATTGCTTAGCTGGAAAAAATAAAATTTAAAAATTCTTAAATTGATCTTAGTTTAAAAAAACTAAAAACGTAATTTATTATAATAATTAACAACAAATATTCAATAACGTAAACTATTTATATTTTTTAAAAATAGAAAGTACGTTTAATATATAATTCCTCTTTAAAAGAACTCAAAACAGAATATTATTCTAAGATGCTACTGTATACCAAATTACATGTTCTTCCGTCAGTTGCAAATATGTGAAGAATTGGGCATTGGACACACCGATCAGGCTACGTATATTTGGCCATGGGAAAAACATTACTTTTTTAAAGGCACCCCTGCTACTTGAAATGTTAGCTTTGTTAATACCAACAGTAAAACTGAAAATTGAACTTGTTTGTATTGAAATGGTAGGTCAGTGGGCATACTTGGAATTCGAGGTATGATAACGCTATCCCTTTTCATGACATATGTTCAAATATTGGCACCAAGTATATTCTGCATCAGTTTTGTGACTATGTTCCTGTACATAGTGGGGGAACATCGAGATTTTGCACATACCTAGTACATTTAGGATAAATTATGTTCTTCATGTTACAATGCTATAAAATCCTACTATAATTCTCATATAATTTCATTATCAAAGCCATTTCCGTCAACACGTTTAGGGCAAATCATTCCAAAATCATGTAGCTTCTTCCTAACCATTCTGAAAACCTTTATTGCGTTTCGTTGTAGATGTATTCATTGAAAGGCATATTTGGTTGTTTTTCGTCGCAAAATACCTTCCGCCATGTAGTCTTTGTACTTATTCCGAAAGGTTTGAGGATTAGAAAGACCGAAGATGAAATAAGTATTGCGTAAAGCTCCCTAATTTCAACCATATTTCGGCGAGTAATATTGTATGGATGCCTCCATAGTATATCTTCAAAATTGTACCTCCATGGAAAATATCTGGTTCAGTATAAGTGAAAAAGTTAGTGCAAAATATGAATATTGTATAATTAGGTTAAAAAAAATTCAAAGTAATAAATACTTTCAAAACTACTAAAGTAATCAAAACTTTTTATGAAACTGTCAATTAATGTTACCATAGAATTTTCACTATCACGTGCACGCAATTCGCTAAAACTTTATTTCGTTTCCCTCTTTAAAAAGTGGGAGAAAATTTGCATTAAAATATCTGGGATTGTCGGAATAGAGAACTTCTTAGCCAACTTGGCGATATTTCTCAAAGTTTAAGTTTGACATTTAACAAAAGTAACGTAATAAACGTTAGACGTTTAATAAAAAAACATTTAAAAATTGCTTTTTGTAAAGATGTTAAATTACACTATGTTTCAGTTATTTGTTATAAATGTGAAAATTTGTTTTTTAAAACCCTATTGTTAACAAATGCATAATTTTGCGCCAACTTGTCGGGGAGTAAGCAACGTCAAAGTTTTACCCACATAGTTCCTATTTCTGCAGGAATATTGAGATAAAATATATCTTATGTTACTCGCTGATAATGTAGCTTTCCATTGGTGAAAGAAGTTTTAAAATCGGACCAGAAGTTCCCGAGATTTGTTCCGAGACAGACAAAAATTTTAAAAATTGATTTTTTGATATAAGTACCGTATATACCTTTAAATGCATTTAGTAAAAAGCTGCTAATTTGAAATTACAAGCAGACACTTCAATTTTATTTATTTGTATAGATATGCTATACAATTTAACTTCCATAGATACGCTTCTTAAACTTTGCACCAGTTTTTATTCAAATGCCTCCCATATAAATGCTTTAGTGTCCCTTTGTAGTTGAGGATCGTTCGTCTTTCTTGAAAAATTTGGTTTGTTTGCTAAACGAGGCATTAAAATTGAATGAGACTTGCTGTTTATTAGCTTGCATTTTTAGAATAGCATTTATTTTCTAGGGTGACCTATTAAAATCACTTTTTTCTTCTACTATTCTTCTCTCAAAAGTTTGCATTTTACTGATGATTCTTATCACCTCTTACATGTATGCTTTATCTGAAAACGGAGTGAAAATAATATTAGATTAGATTCATTAACTAATTTTAAAATTAGTTTTGATACAAATAAGAATATTAATTTTTCATTAAATAGAATTATATGTGAAATATAGAAAATATGAGTTGCGCCCTTCTTCTCATAGATTTAAGAAATACGAAACAATATAAAATACGGTGAGAATCATTTGTCCCGAAATAGAGAAACCATTGAAATATTTTTTAGCCTTAAAAAACTGGTTCGGATATTTAACGCTCTGGATAATAAACGTTCGGATAAACGACGCTCTACTGTATATTAAACTGTCCGTTATATTCACCCACTTCGTGCTTAATGTCATGATGTTGTGTGATTAATAATTATTCTTACTGATTTGAAGTTATTGATTTAAGTTTTAGGGATAAAGTTTCATACTTAGTGGAAAACAAGTCTATAGCCTTTGTCTATTAAATTAAAGCACCTGTTAATTTCTGAGACTTCTGTCTTTACTTTTTATGTTACCATAGCCCGTTTTATTTTTCGACTTCCCTAATAATCATCCTTAAGGTCTTAGATCATCAACGAGAATTTTAATACATTAGCACTTCAACCTTTCCCAATAGCCATTGGGAGGAAATCGTCGCAGCCCCTCTCTCGTTTTTATCGGATCTCTGCTAGAAAAAGAGATAGGCTTACAAAACTTCAAGTCTATGATCTAAGTTTTCTAAAAAGGTCATTTTTAAAACTAAATGCTCCTGAAATATCTCAAAAGAGAGAGAAGAGGATTTCCCATTTCATTTGTAATCTAGTATTGTATGGTAATTTTTGCATATACGCGTGTGTGTGTCAAGACTTTGTTGGCTTCGAAACTGGCAAGTTTGTAAAGTTTTTCGATTAAATAAGTCATTAACTGTTTTTTAATTTTTATATTATATTGTATGAAATAATAGTTAGGTACTCCACAACACGTCTAGAGCGCGAGCATTGTGTGCAACAGATTTTGGCATAGTCTAATGTCCAAGTAAAGTGCACATGGATAGAGAAAAGTCATTTCCTGGGGCTTTTGTTGGTGTCAGTGAGTGAGTGAATATTAACGTCGCACTGTTTTAGCTACACAAAGGCTTTTGTCGACGGACCGCGTAATTTTGAACCATGGTAAAGTGACGCAGATGGCACCTGAACTGGTACCATCCTCTCCGAACTATCACACCACACCACAATAACGGGAGGATGTTTAAGCTCTCGACAGATTTAACGCGAATGCATCTCTCCCCTACACGGTGGGTTTTAGTGGTACTGGGATCGAACTCATGACACGCTAGCAATGATCCGAAGCCTAAACCACTTGGTTACCGTGGTCACTTGTCGGTGTCAAAGTTAAAGTAATAGTAGTTTTATGCGAGAAAAAGTTAGTAAGCTGTTTATGATAGAATGTTTACAGTGCGATGTATAAGGTGAAGAAAATTTATCACATCAATACACCAAATGATTTATAAAGAATTACTGAAAACGAAAAAACCATATAATTTAATATGTGTTGCAAGCTTTCTTATATGCTCTATCATTTTTAAGAGGTTTCTGTCATGCCTTGAATGTGTATTAATATATTTTTGAGTTGTTATACTTACATAACATATTTTCCCTTGATTAAAGTTTAATACAAAGGAACTTTACTTTCTAAAAATATTGGCGCTTATTGAGCACAGTTCTGGCATATAATTGGTTTATGAAAGGGATATTTACTGTGTGTGTGTGTTTTGAAGAGTATTAACGTGTATTTCCTTACACGCTAAATTAAAGAGTTTTCCAAAATAAGATTAACGAAATACACGTCATTATAATTATTCCTCTTTTGTGTCATTCTTCTTGTTTTGGATTTGAAAAAAAAATAACTGTAAGAGAGAGAGAAAGTTTAGGTCTATAATTTAACTTTTTATGCAATGTATCTTACAAAGAACGCACATTAAATTTAAACATCCACATACTTTAATATGTAATACTTTTTAAAAAATAATTTTTGTCGAAGTATTTTCATTAAAAAAGTTCAATTTACATTTTAAAACAATGAATTCATTAATCTAAAATTATCTAAATTGAAATTATTTTAATTTTGCCGAGTAACACACCAGTTTTTATTAAAATACATGAGATATAAAACGTTTCATTATCAACTCCTTAGAGAATTTGCTAGCAAAGCTAATTAAGGGCTTGTTTGTAAATTTTGGCTTGTGTGTTTAATGAGCCAATGGTATTGAATGAGCGTTTTAAGTTATAGAGTTCGTATTTTGTAAAATACATTTAAATGTTTGATTCACGAAGAAGTGGTGTATATATAAAAGCGCAGTAATTTCATTTGATCTTTTATTATTTGTCTACGGCTGTACGTAATCATATATTATCTTTCCCGTCTACATTTATTCAACCATTTCAGGAAACAAACTTGTTAGGAAAAGTCAAAGGGGGGGGGGGGTAAAATAATAGATTGAATTTTGATACAGGGAATATAAACTCTTTCATTAAGTGCGGTTGTCGAAAATAGAAAATAAATTAAACATGTCATATCAGACATATTAAAGAAATAGTGAATCAAAATCAGATATGTTATACGGATAAAATAAAATAATATGTATAAACATGTATATTTTTTTTAAAAATTAAACTTCTTTTAAAAATTTATCATTTAGTACGAGTCATTTTTAGCGCGTTTTTCACGTAGTGGAACAAAAGCGCTATTAGGACGCAAATTTCGTCTTCCTTCCATATTTTGTCATACCATTTTCTCAGCCTATAAGCAACCAATTGACCTCGGGTTTTCGGCATTTGGTCGCATTTGTGCCCTAGATGAGCCAAATCAGATTTAAATTTAATCATTTTTTTTTTTTTGCTTTTTTATAGTGCTGATACAGATTTGTGTCATTATTTATTTTCAGCTCAATAGTAGTACATTTAGAGGAGTGGTACAGCACACGCTACTTTCTGTTAGTAAAAAGTTCATTAGTTGCATTATTGTAAAATACAACTTGTGAAAAACGCGCTAAAATTACTTGGCCATGCCAATGATTAATATCTTGTTTTCACACATAAACTATGTTAGATATTTGGCCATGTAGAATTTCCTGCTAAATGAGTCTGAAACTCCATCGGAAATTATTCTTGAGGGGGGGGGGGATGTATCTTTTCAGATTTTTTCTAAATTTTAAAATGAATTTTTTTTTAAAAAAGTCTGCTTGTGTTCCTTAAATGGTTTTTAAATTAGTAATAAATTTTAAAAAATGACGCAATTTGTTTTAAATATAACTTTGTTGTAATGAGTTACTAGTCTCACAAATTTTATAAAAGGTTCAGTAATATCTATATTTGTACTTATTTATTCAAAGAACATCAATAGTAAAGAGAAGATATAAATATTTGTGATATTATTTAGCTTACGATGTGTTACAAAAATTTATAAAGCCTCTGTCTATTTGTTTTCTATATATAAAATGATTTTTTAAGAACTTAAGAATCCTTCAGTAGAATTAAATTTAACGTTCTTGTATTACCCATTTAGTCACTCAAATTCTTTCAAACTTTCAATACTGCCTAGAACGTGTTATTTTAGGCATCTATGATTCAAATTTATTTTTTCTTTGTGAAAAAACATTTGAGGAAACCATAAACTGAAAAAAAAATTTTAATTTAATGCATAATAATTGGTATATATTTTTTTCGAAAAAATAGTAAATATTTCAGAAAATTTTTTAATTATTATTTCCGGGAAAGTTTATCGGTTTTGATCATTGATTTTTCTTTTTTTTTTCCAAATGGATGATTAAAATCAAATCTTTTGTAAATCCCTATGGACCAATTCATTTATAATACAGCTTTTAATGCCTTTTACCCCATCTACAATTACATTCGACATACAACATTGTATCTACATAGTAAAAAGGTTTTGGAATGCACTAAAATGCTTTTAATAGTGTTTGCGAAGGATTTTTTTTTTATTTCATAGAACAATTTGCTATTTATTTATTTCTTTTCTCCCTCCCAATACACAGGTTACCCGTGGTTATGCTAAATACGGTGGTAATGGGGGTGAATCTCATAAATTTAATCGGTATTTAAGGAATTAACACTGTTTACTTATGTTTTTTGAGAAGTTATTTCCGTCAATACCTTCGTTTGGGATTTCTCTACTACCAGGGTGGGCATTAAGTCGATCGCGTTCTACCAGCCCAATCTACCGCCAAGACATTTTGGGGTGAAAACCTTCACTAAGACCTAATACTCATTCTATCATACGAAAGTTCTGAAGTATCGTATTTATTCGAATTTAAGCCGCATCGACTCTAAGCCGTGCCCAGAATTTTGTGAAAATTGAAAAATACTCGAAAGGGGTTTATCGATATCCAATTTTACGAAATTAAAATAAATTTAAAAGAGAAACTAAGAACTAAATAATTAATTATTTTATCAGTATTATAAACTTTTAAATACATGCATGGAGCCGTAATTGCTCTTAATACCCCATCCAACCAATTCCTTTTTCTCTTCGATTCTAAGCCAAGCCTGATTTTCGTTAGCATTAACATTGGGAAAAAAGTGCGGCTTAGATTAGAGTAAATACGATATTTTAAAAGATACGGAGGAAAAAAATCAAATCATAAGAAAAATTTTGGTTGAATAAAAAATGCACTTAGCTATTTGGAGGTAAATTCACGAAGAAAATCGGAAAATGTTTTTGGTTCCCGGAAAAAGTTCGTTAAATAGAGAAATTCGTAAAATTACTATATTGGATACTTTCTGTAGCTTACTACAACTACGCCACTAGGTGGACCACAACACCTTGAAAAAATTAGATGTAGACCGTACCCTGAAAAGGTCTATCCACCCCTGATCTACTACATGGTCTATCTAGACATGAATTTCTGAAAAATCCTACATATTCTTCGTTTGTCTAATGTGGATTTACAGCCACTATTATTGCAAAAATAGGTTGTTGTTTTTTTTCAAAAAGTGCTTCAATGCAGATTTAATGACAGGCAGCTATTCTAGATAAAGATATCCAACCAAAATGCAGAAATCCAAGATTCATCAAAAAGGGTTCGATTCCATTTTCTAACAATATTTAAGAAATAAAGCGTTTCTAGGTCATAGTAGCTTAGTGATCATGTGGATGGACTGGTGCTTGGCACCTCATGTTTCCGATCCTAGTGTTGCTGAAGACCTACCATGTAGAAAATACCATTGCACATTGAATTTATCAAGGCTCCATATTGTCCCATTAGTGTGGTGGTAAGAGGTGTGCAAGCTCAGGTGCATCCTCGGAATTCGACCACGGCTCACAAAATTCCCAAGTTCGTTGTCAATTGTCCTCATGCAGCTTTATTACGCGACATTAGTGTATAACACTCCCTCAAAGATGATGTTTCCTCACACACACATAATCAGTTTTGTGCGAAACATCATCTACACTGTCCTTTTATACTTATAATAGAATTATTGTGCGCATTTTCCCTTAGAGCTTAGAACCCTACAGAGGGCTCACCTTCTTTAGGTGAGCATGGGTGTCACAATCCCGAGGTGCCCTAGTGATATTTTCCTTTTCCCGAAGGGTTTACTGTCTTTGTTGAACACGCGTGTCACGAAGCTGGGATACCCTAGTGATCCTTCTGTATTTCGACCCTCTTCCTTGTCATTCAATTTTCTCTTTTCTTATTTTCACGTCTACATCACTGGCGCAGTTTAGCCTCCTGCGCCATAGAACCCAACACTCGCTCACTCACTTAGAGCTTAGATTTCAGTTTTTGCAGTGGGAAGCCTTCACAGATGAAAGAATTTGATATCTTCTATTCCGTTTTAACATCACGCACCTATACGTGTTTTTCAGCGAGAAATTAACATTTTTTCTATGGCAAATTGTGTTTTTCATATATTTATATTTCCCTGAATTACTTTATACTACATTCATGTAGATTACGTAACTTAGTAAATTATTCATGTGAAAATTTTCCTGTAATTAATTTTAATGCCATGTATGGGGAGAAAAATATTTAATAAGTTAAAACAAGGCGAAGGATGAGCGTTTTGTATGTAAAAAAAGTAGCACATGTATTCATGATTGGAAACAGAAAAAAAAGGGCTGATGATTAAATTCTAGTAAAAATATAACTTTGTGTTAATGTAACTTTTTTGAGTCGAAGGTAAGTTACACATTTTCAAAAAGAACCGATCTTAATATATGTGCTATGTATTTATATATTCCATAATAGTTAATGGGCTTATGTAATCCATTGGATGGATTGCGAGTTAAATGTTTATTTATTTAAGTGGAAAATTATTTGATGCACGTCTCTCAAGAACTGTAATGTAGTTTTTTTTAATGATGACCTATTAATCTGAGGATGCTGAATATAATGAAATACGAATGCGTAAGTACATCACTTATTTCAGTATCTACAGTTTACTAATGAAAATCATTTTAAATTTATTTGAACATTTGTTTTTTTATGTGGTTCATGATTGTAAACGGGGTGACTTCATGGGTGACCTTTAATAAATCTCAGAGGTGTTCTGCTTAAAAATCTTTCTGTATTCCCTGAATTGAAATTAGAAAGAGAAAAACCATTTTTTGTGTAATGCAAAAAACGTTGTGCCCTTAAGTAAGAACATTTTCTGCATGTTATATGTTTATGCATTTTTTTTCTTTTCTAAAGGTTCTAAACTGTACTTTTCAGTTACGTAATGTCAAATATTCTTGCAGAACTAGCTTAACAAAATAGAACACTGCAAGAATACTTATGTCTAATGTTAAATATTTTGGATTAAAATACTTTATAAAAATTTTAATTAAATTTGAAAGCTTGTATACGTAAATATTGAAACATTTTTTTATAAAAATATGGTTAACAAATAATTTTTATTATAACATTCGATTTAGTTTTTAGACCAATGAATTCGTAAATAGTAAAAGTTCTGGATTCAAATTTCCCCATCTCTACCTTATATGCTGCACACCAGTTATTATACAAAAACGTCAAATACAAATGTTTATCGAACATTTCCCATCTACATCTACATTTCCCATAGTACCCGGTATTTGAAAACTATGCCTTGTATGTTAAACAGGCGAATGAAATTTTTAAAAAAAGTTGTAATTCATGTGTTGCGACTTACGCTGCTTTTTTATTTTAAGGAACTTGTCTATGAACAATTCACTACTTCATTGTCATCGTTTTCATGAAAACTTATCCCCCTTTTAGATGTACATCTCCTAAATCACCCAAGGAAAAATTTTGTAAGATTACAGGAAAAAAACAATAAGAATAAAAAATTTTGACAGGATTGAAAATGTTTTTCCCACTTTAAGATACTAATCACAAAGTATTTTAAAAAATTAAGGGTTCTAGACCTCCTCTACACCACATGGCAGTGAATTTCAATGAAATCCGTTCATAGCGGGTCTCTACACAACACATGAAGCATGTTTAACTGATTTCTGGTATGGTGGTCTAATATTTACAGAGCGTGCATTTTTTTATCTGTATGCCAACTATAACCATCGCTTCCTTCTCCCTTCAAAAACGGTCACTTTCTTAGCTATGCGCCCCTGCTTCTTTTCATAGTAGTGGATTCACGTTAAATTTTTTATACGTTGATACTCACACACAACAAAATATACTCGCCAAATTTCAAATCTGCAGGTCTAATGGTTCAAAAATAGGAATTAAATTTATCCAAATTCTCTCCCCGTAACCTCATGAAGTGTATTTCCAAGAAACATGTATTTAATAGATCCCCACTTAGCAAGAAAAACATGCTTATTAAATTTTAAGAATGCGGGTCTAATTATTATATAACTTGAATGTTGGTCTACAACACCTGCTGACCCTTCATTACGAACCTTGGGAGTTCAATTCTGCGAATTCCATTTTTAGCAAATGTCTTCTCACCAAAAGAAACATGTTTAAGACATTTTGCGTCATCAAGGTAAGAGTTTAGGATATCACGTGATTATTATGTAAAAAAAGAGGCGCTTTTCTCCTTTATCTACATAGATAGGGTTTTAATAAGGAAATATGTGTTTGTGTGTGTTGGAAATTCCAAAAATAAATAAAATAAAAACAGTGTAAAATCCAAATTATACTTAAAATTTTACTTTTTTTAAAGAAATATTTTCATTAGAAAAAAAAAAAGCTTCTATTATAAAATTCGATTTATCCTTTAGATTAATGAATATAAAATTTGTGGACTACTGGAAAGAAATATCGCTAATTACGCCCTGTAAATTGCTAATTAGTTTTTATTTATAAGTAACATATATAAATGAATACTGATTCATCACTCCGGAGTGTGCATGTTTTGTGACGCATTGTTTTAATAAAAATGACTGGCACATTAAGTGAGAAATCAATAAAAATTAAATTTCTTATATCTGTTACAAAATGTAATGAAATAACAAGACACTGTAACACCATGCTTCGAAATATGTGTTTATACATTTATTATACAGTTCTAATTAATTGAGAAAAGAGGGGTTTTTTCAAGAATTTTGGCTTTTAATCATTGTACTGTTTCTGCTTTAGTGGAACTAAAAATTTCAATTTTAATATGAAGTATTTCCTTGTTTTGTAGAAAAGGACCTTTTCAACATGTCTTGGCATTAATATGATTAGTATAGTGCACATGTTCATGATTTCATCACTGTGTAGAACCACACTTGTACGGCTCTTTTTATAATTTTTTTTTGTTTAATTATTCTAAGCTAAAGGATTCTTGAGAATACGCCATAAATTCTCAATGGGATTTAGGTCTGGTGAATTACCAGGCCAATAAGGCAGTTTTATTTATTTTCCCGCCAAAAAGTCTAATATAATTTCGAAACGTGGCAAGGGGCCATGTCATGCTGAAATAATCCATCAAGTGTTTTCCTGAATGTAACCATTTACTGCATAATACTTCTATGCATTTGACAGAATGCATCATGCCTTTAAGAAGAACCAAGCTTAGAGTGCCATTTGTTGTGCAAAAATCACAAAACATCTCTTCAGAAGTTTGTCTTATAAGTCTATTGGATATGAGCTGGTAACATAGTTTCGTCATCACTTATTCTAACGACATTTAATTTGCATCCCAGCACAAATAAATGTTTTACCACTGAAAAACACCCTCTTCCAGTCGTTAACAGTCAATTATCGATATTTTTGGCTCATGCAAAACGTTTTTTCATCATTTTCTGAGTTTCTCTCACAAACAGTAATGAAATAATATTAAGGATAGCATCTAAATCTGTGTATATAAAGTTAATGGAAACGAACCCGCAATTTCATCATTTGTTCGATTTTTGTGCTTTTCAATGGGCTTATACTCGATGGAATATTACATGCCAACATAACATACTATATATAGTTTTATATTATAAGGTAGAAAATTATTTTTGGACTGCATCATAGTATTTTTCAAATTGCTAAACTGTGAAACTAAACTTGAATATTGCTAAACTTTGCTTCGATAAATCATGTGTGGCCGCACTAGCCTAGTGGTTAAGGTAACGGGCACGAAGTTAGCATATAATTAGTTCGAGTCTAGTACCACTGAAGACAAAATAGGAAGAGGGTGACCTCCCATATTAGTGGTGTGGAAGTTAAAAATGGGGGTCATAGTTAAAATGCCATCCTTGTCAATTAACCATGGTTATAAAGTTTTAGAGTAGCTGAATCGTGCAACATTAATATTCGCATACTCTCTCACTCACACATCGAAACTCATAAATAAGCCGCATCCACTCACGAACTGTAATGCAGCAATTTTACGAATGTCCTATAAATCTCTGTGGATGCTGAATATAATAGAATACGAAATTATATGTACATCACTTGTTCGTCTCTCTTTCTCATTTCTATATGTGTAGTTTACTATGAACTAAATCTTTTAATAGTTTGTACACTTTTTTCTTATAATATTCATTATTGTTAGAGGGACGGGGATTTCTTAGGATGTGTGATAATAAGTATGTGAATGGTTACTCTTGAAAATTTCTATTTGCTTTGGATTTTAATTTAAAATAGAAATACTATTTATTTGTAAAATTCAAAAACAATTATGCAATTCGTAAGTATATTTCTGCATATAAGCAAGGGCTTTATGGGGGGGGGGCTTTTTTTCCTAAAGGTTCTAACGAGCACTTCTTCGTGTTATATAAGGGCATATTGTTTTGCAGAACAAGCATAACAAAAATGAAAACTGCAAGAATACTTAACTATATTGTTTAGATTTTTTGGATGTAAAATTTCACCGGAAATTAAAGGATTTTTTTTAAAAAAAATGTATACTGAATAGTTATACTTTCCTAAGAAAACCATTGTCTACCAATAATTTTAGTTAGGATATTTGATTTACGCTTTAGACCTTTGAATATGTAAATCAAACGTGTTCTAAACTCAAACATCTCTATCACTGCTTGCTAAGTTGCATACCAGTTTTTATTCAAAAGCGTCAAATATAAGCGTTTCATTGTTAAAAACAAAAAGTATCAGAACTTTTTCTCTGTAACAGTCAATGTTTGAAGAATTCGGCTTGATTGTTTTACAAGCCTTTGGATTTGATCAAGGATTTTAATTTTTATGTTGCAATTTATAAAAATGTCTTTGGTTTCGTGAAATTTGTTAGGTTTAATGATCGCTGTATTAAACAGACTATGAAAGCAATAATTCAACAGTTTTTCTGTTATGTGTCGTGAATTTTCTGTAAAAATGTATATATTGTCATGGGTACAAAATTTATATGCAATTTAAGGAAATATTTTGTGAGATAACAGGGTTAAAACTGTACTAAAATGGATTTTGATAAAACCCAATGGTTTTTTTATTTAAATACAAGAATCAAAAGAATACATAATTTATATAGCTGCCTTTCTAGAAGATTTAAAATATTATGACTTTGTGTTATGTGGACCATTTATAATGATAAATGGAATCGAACACTGATATACATCCAAACATCCTCTTTCACTTAAGAAAATGAAATATTATACACTTAATCATTCTTTTATCTGTTTCGCTATTCTTTTCCAATGAATATAATGCCATATATATTTTCATCTTCTGTTTTTCCATGCTAAATGGGTTTTAAATTATACGTTTCGAAGCAAAAAATACAGATTTCCAGAATATTTTTAACTTAGCTGAATTTTTTTTCCAGAAAAATCATATGCATTCCTGTGACCACTGTACACACACAAATCTGAGTTGTTTTTAAATGCGATCAACCGACAAGTTTGGATAGCTTCAATATTTGGTTAAATTTATTTTAAAACTACTCTATGGGGCTTTCAAAAATTACTTTTAATTTATTATTGACTTCAATAAACATATTCCGTGGTTCGTTAGAGGGAGATGACCCCTCACTTGACCATGGTTCAAAATTTCGAGGTCCTTCGCCAAAACCTCTCGTGTAACTAAGCGGTGTGACGTTAATATTCACTAACACTCTCAACGGTTCGTTTTAAATCTAACATTATTGTAATGCATAAGGCTCAAGGATATGCAATGTTACTAGCCAAATTCAGCAACTAAAATATCAACAATCCAAGACTGAGCCACAGAGGAGGTCAGCGGTAGCTTCCAACAACTTTAAAGATATGGAAATTCGGTGCAGGTAACTCGTTTTGTGAAACTGCTTCTACGTTGTCGGTTTATTTATAAGACAAAATTAATAAAAAAAAAATTCCTATCAGGTTTTTACGTTTGGAACGTTGTGTTTTTTTCAGTGAAGATACCGTGATTCTGCCCTTTTTCAAAGAACTTAAAAGACACCCATACAAACATTACAACATTCTATACTTTCCAAAATGAAAATACTATTTATCATATTATGCAATATTTTAAAAATTATTAATTTTATAAATACTTTGTTTTAGTTCTGAATACGAAACGTGTCCCTAAATAAAGTACCATTTTGGAAGAACTTACGTAGAATGTGTTTCTTTAAAGTATTTTTTTTTACATGACAGAACACGCTGGAAAATAATAACCGCCTAATTGAGACATTCCTCATATCGGGAAACCATCGTATCCACACATTTGTCAAAGAAAGGTGCCACCAGTTCAGAGAGTTAAAATTTCAGAAAACTTATCACAAAACAATCTTGCTGAAATTGCTGGATTGACCACTACTTGGCAAGATTTTGAAAAATTGCCAATTTGGCGTGTTTTTGCGTGTTGTGTTTTGTATTAGCAACCCTACCACAAAATGCAACGCTGGAACGCGAAATTTATGATGGCGGAAGGGAAATCATTAAAAAATCGAGAATTTTAAGCGCGAAATTTAAGATGGAGGAATTGAAATCATTAAAATAGCATTTTAAAGCCCATAGCATTAAAAGTAATGAATTTCCTCTTTAACACTCGACTAAGTCCTGTAATACAATTTAAAACTATAATTTCTTTCTTACCCGTTCTTTTTCTCAATTCCAAACACTTTTTCCATATTTCGGACATGCATACGATGATTCAATTAAACCCTCTTCCTTGCACCATTCTAAAATAGCTTTCTTTCTAAACAGAGGCAACAGGGCGATAAAACGTTGAAAATACTCAACATATTTAAGCATTCATTCATACACATTCACAATAATATCATTTGTCGACATCGTGAGTTTTTGTAAAAATTTATATGCAGAAAAACAAATTTACCTTGGAAAAGTGTATCCGCAACCAAAGAATAGATCCAAAAAAAAAAACACGAGCTGCTTACTACGGAATTAATTGTCAAATGAAAACTTCTTGCTACGACACATTGCAAACAGAAAAGCACGGTCAAAATATGTTATTGAGCATGGGCCAAAAAATGACCATTGGTTATTTTTAAAAATAAAAATGTACTGCGCATGCTTGAAAATGTGCTTTTTGAATTTTTTACTTATCTGTAAAATTGTAAAAATTAAAGAAACGTAGTTGCACAAGAGCAAAAATAGACCGATCCGGCCTGTCCTTCACTGACTCGAAATCAGGTGGATTACCATATTTGACGTATTTATCGATTTGGTGAAAACAAATTCTTGCCAACCAGTGTCAGACACCGATTCATTTAACCAAACTATTACTGAGAACAAAATAACGTCGTATGAAAAAGAGTAAAGTAAAATAAAACTGGTCCTAAAGGAAAATTAATGAATTACGTCGATGTACTGAATATTAATTCATAATTAGTGTTGTGCAAAATGATTACTAATCAGTTGGTATATTTGCTGGTTAGCCCTTTCGGGACGACGATGACGACGGGAAAACACTGTACAGACGGGTGTGTCACATATGCATATTAACGGAATGTCAGAATAAACCAGGGGATGCAGTGTTAAATAGCAGTTCGCACTGGTTTGACAGGTTTGTCAATCCACTCGAAAAAGTGCATTGAGGTGTTGGCAATTTATTACACAGTGCATGATCTCTAGTTGAGATCTTAATCTCCTATTTTTCATTTGGGTGGTTAGCATTCGTTCTATAGTTTTCCCTTTTTTTTAAATGTAATTTAAAATACAAGATTGCCATGAGAGAAATAAATTAAAAAGTGCATTTTCGTGGAGCGAAAATACCGGCGAGCCGGTTTTCCGACTGTGAACTTTACGAGTGAAACTCCTGATCACACAATCGAGAGGCGAGTACTCGGTGTGTAGCTGAAGTGGTGGGAAAGTTAGAGGAAAGTTTTCGAGAGTAGGTGACGTGTCGGGAAGGCTGGCAAATGGCGGGAAAGAAAATGAAATCTTCAGAGGGTAGGTAAACGAACTTTCCTATTGGCCGGGCAACTCGACTTCCATTGGGAGTTCGAGTAGGCTCGGGGGCGTGATGAAGAGTTGGGAGGGTTTTTGCTGGGAAATTGGTATGAAATATTTAGCAGTTGATAGAGTAGATGGGTAAGCCAACTACTCATGGCTATCAATTACGTGCTGATAGAAAACATCTATCTTGTCTTTTCCCTTGGCCGCTCTTTTAGCTGCTTCCCCAATGCTAAAAGAAATGGGTAGTCAGCAAAGAGCTTCCTGATTTCGAAGACGGCATCCATTACGCCGAAGGACTTTTCATTTGAGTTTTCGTTATCGTTAGCAGTGGGGAGTAGGGTATCTTGTCTTTGGGCTGGAGTTGCTGTCTGAAGAATTTTATTTTATTTTTTAATTTGTGCCTTTAGGGGCATCGGCGTAGGAAAAATCCTTTGCGATGGCATTATCGGCTTGGGTGATAAAATTAGTGCATTGAATGGCCTGCCGTTTGATAAAGGGGCTAAACTTTCAGTGCTATGTTTAAATATATGGGATCACACGTTTACCCCTCCAGGCCCCATGGTATCATATATTTAATTGCGCTTTCCCTGCTCTGAGGCCCATGATCACACCAGTGTGATTTGAGTTTGAAACGTTTTTAAGGAGACCAATGGTACGATTTATAAATTATTTTTTTTTAATTTCATGATTCACATAATCTTTTTGGTTGCCTCCTATGTGTATGTATGATATAAAACAGATTTTTTGCTCAAAATTTTATAAAATGCTAACCATTTAATTTTTAAGGGAAAAAATTGAAACTTATGAAGTCATCTTAAAACGGTATTCCTCCTACATGAAATGACGTACGTATATGAAATTTGATTTTAAAGAACATCAAACTACGGATATTAAAGTTGGTTTGAGTTTTGTGATAACATAACTGGTATTCGTACAATTCATGAATACTTATTGAAAATCAATATATTTTAAATTCAATTATTTTTCTTAAAAAATAAATATTGTTTTTGACTGAGACATGCATACTAACTTTTGTTCCATGTACTATCAGCAACTATTGAAAAAATATTTCCAAGTATTAGGCACAATAGAAAAAAGCCTTATCATTTTAAATGAAAAAAAACTAAACATTTTATTTTTCTGGGATTAGTCAGTTTAAAATTTTGATTTGTCCTTGGAATGTGAATAAAAATGAGTGTAAAAGCCATCACAATTCTCAGTTTATTAATCTTAGAGCTTCTAAACTTTGTTAGAGTATAGAAAAGTATATAAAAATAATTTAGGCTAAAAAAATTTTATTTGATTTGTTGACCGATTTTTTATAGGTTTTTGCTCAGTATTATTAACAGAAAAGGGGAAGATTGGCTTGCCAAAAAAACATGTTCAACCCCACTTTAATAAAAATATATTTTTAAAAATTTTTTTGTATATAAGGTGTCCTAAGTCAGTAATGTTGATAATACTGAAGCATTCATTATTTTACATTTTTATATTTAACTCTGTTATTTTAATTTTTCAAATCTCTTTTTAAATTCTATTGCCTGGTTATCTTCCAAGTTCAATTCTTCTCAGTTTTAATCATTTTTATTCATCTATCTCTGATAGAGAAATTTTGACTATATATATATATATATTATTCGAGATATTTATGAATGTAAACAACTGCACATGTTTAACTAATTCGAGCAAATCGGGCATTTTTAAAATTTTTGGATTTATTGCTCTCCGGAGTTTTGTTTATATTTTGACTAAGTTTAAAAAAAGATGAAAAGCTGATTAGTTATTGGGCATCAGACATTCATGAATAGTAAATATTTTTTTGTTAAAATGAAAACATTTACTTCATAATTCGTTATTGTTTATGTTTTTAAAAAATATTTTCGAAACTGTTTGCACTGCCTATTCAGATATTATCAATGACAGTAAATTTTAAATTTTAGCGTATTTACTTGAATTAAACTCTTTATATGTATTTTTAAGGAAATTAGGCTTAGAAGTGAAATATGACCGGTCCGATGAGCGCATATACTGTGGTAAAAAGTATGGGTCTATTTCTTTTTCTTTTTTTTTATAATGTTTATTTTTCGTTTGCCAGTCCTGAAGGGGTTAAGACACACCAGTCGTGAAAATGTTAATATGCAAATTTTTTGTTAACCGTTTTGCGTTGTGTATTCGGTTTGCATTCATAAATCTCCGAATACATGCTATAACATTCTTAAACTTTCTCTAACTAGAACTTCAAAAAGAGAAAACCTCTTTTTTATTGAAAATTTCGAAACAAAATTTTTGTTTAGTCTGCTCTATTTAAACATAATATCTGTTTATTTTTCTCAATTGACTAATGCATCTCTTTTTTTTATTTCCTTTGATTATTCGTAATTCCATCTGCTCTTCTCTCTTCTTCTTTTTAATATAAAATATTCTTCAGTGTATTTTCTCTTTATGTTAAGAAAAGTTTTGTAGTAAAACTGGCATATTATAGTAGAAGTGATAGTGTTTATTTCTATTTTAAAATGTGCATTCTACTTGTTTTGGTCTTGAAATAAGGAAAACTACAAGAATGTTTCAATCCAATGTTTATTTATTTTGATGCTTCATAATTCCATGTTTTTTGTTTAAAAAAATATTGTCGACTAATTTGCTGTTTTTTCGTTATAGAAACGCCTGTTTGATTAAACAATTCATTTGTCCGGATGTTCTGGAATACTTTTTTGCTAATTTTACCAGGTATGCTTCTCACCAGTTTTTATTTAAATGCGCCAAATATAAACGTTTCTTTGTCAACTCCAAATACTGCTAGGCGGAGCTTCAGATTTCGTATTTGAAAAAAAATTGGCGTATGTTTTATACTGGCCAATGAAATCGAAAATTTATTTTTTTGTAATCTGCATTTGATAAAGTTTTTTGTTAATTACGTTCATTTGGCTTTTGAACGCTGCATAAGAGCGTTATTTCAACAGGTATTCTGTTGTGTTTCATGGCAAATTATACCCCTGGTTACAAAAGTACTCCTTTTGAAATATATTCGAGGTAAATCTCAGTTAAAGTAAACGAGTTGGATGAAATGCAACGCCATAATACTCATTTTCTCTTTTCATGTTAAAATTTTCACTGAGTTATTGGTAGATTTTGATATTCGTTGTGAAAACAGCTTTTTTTTAAATTTTTTTTACAGTATAATATTTAAGCTTGCATTCATTCATATTCGTAACAATATCAATGGTGGGTAACATCACTATCTGTAAAAATGTATGTGAAGAAAAATAAATTTACCTTTAAAAAATGTATCCATAACAAAAGATTTAATCCAAAAAAAACGAGCTTCCAACGACGGAACTAACTTTTAAATAAATACTTGTTGCTACGGCCGGTTGCAAAGAGAAAAGCACGGTTAAAAAATTTATTGCGCATGGACCAAAAACTGATCAATGATCAGTTTTTTAACACTAGAATGTACTGCGCATGCTGGGAAATGCACTGTTTGAATTCCTTTACTTATCTGGAAAATTGTCCAAATTAAAGAAACGTACTACGGAAGCACCAAAATGCCCCGATCCGACATCTAAAAAAATTAAACTTTAAAAATAAACTGGTGTCATCGGCGGAGAATACCTGTTTTCGAGTCAAACGACCTTTCATACCTTAGATCTTTTGGCTTCTAAGCTGAAACGGAATATATAAAAATTCCATTTAAATTGTTATAAAGTTTTAGTGCTTTTGAAAATTTCCATTTTTTCTTTCTTCTTTTTATAATACTGTTTTTAAAAAATAGTGCATTTCTTTTTCCGGGTGTCCTAAAAAGGGCAATGAAAAAGAATCCCTAAAATTGCCAAATTTCAATAATAATTAATTTTGGTAACCCTGTAAGGCATTAAAGATTTTCAGAGCTTTGTGGCGCATGCGCAGTAATACAAATCTGACAACCTTGCTCCTCCACATCCATCTCAACCCTTCTTTTTTCTCACTTGCTCTACATTAAAAAAAAGATATAAAATATACGGAAAAATCTAGAAGATAATGATTACAATGATGTTGACGACAATTGTCAAGATAATTAATTTATACTGGATGACAATTATAGAAACATTTTACAAGCTGAGATAAATCAGTCTCCAGTATTTATAAAACGACAACCTTCCAAAAAGTGGCATGATAGTTTTAATACTTTTATACTTAACGTGGTTGAAACCAATACGGATTACCAATTCATCACTGAAGAATATTCATACTGCCAATACGTTGTTGAATATATTTATAATGAATCAGCAACACACACATACTATATATAGACGACTAAGCATTTATAGTGGTGGCGAAGTCAGTGTCGGCATCTATTCAAATGTTGGAGATCCACAACATAAGTTTATTGGCAACCACGATGTTTATGTGAGAAGAAATACACAGTACGTTAATCAAACTAAATCTATGTAATTTGGGAGATATATGTGTCGCGAGATGCACTTTGCCTACCTAAACCCATTACTATTGTCACAGAGTATAGATCTGGATATCAGATTGTTAATGATATAAGACATTATATGAATGCTTCTCAAACTTTCAATATTTGCGACCCAATATTCAATCATAATTTCCATCATGCCCCCCTTTATATAATAACAATGTATTGAATTTATTAAAAATATACTTTGACGCTAACGCTACAGTACGACCTTAACATCTTGAGTACCACCGGTATATATAAGCGTCTCACTCAGCCAAAATGTTAAGTTCCTCGAACGTATATATACGTCTTGCTGAAGTACGAGATTTTCTGGGCACTGCTATCCATGAAATTATTCCGAAGGCTTTGGAATGCTGTAAAAGATTTTTAACAGTATTTGCGAAAAATTTACTTATTTCAGGTGATTGCTTATGTATTTCTTTTCCCCCTCCCCCAATATATAATATAGGCATGCCTCCGTAGAAAACGGGGTCATTAAGGATAGAATCGAGTAACTTTCAATCGAAAGAAAAGTGATTAATTAAAATCCCTACAAATTATAAAGATAATTTTGAATTTATGTAAAAAAGTTTATATTTGACAAGCCTGTAGAGATAATGGTAGTATTATTAAACTTGTTCGTAACTTAGTACTGTTAAATTAATTATGAATTACATTGTGCAGGACTGATACATTTCTCTGAGTATTATATCAGTGTAAATATGTATTTTATTTTTTATATGTCAGAATGTCTTTGATTTGCTTCCTTTCAATAAACGAATAACTTTTTAAGTAACCTTTGGTTTTCGATTTTTCGATATACTCGCGCCTTCCTGGAAGAGTTTTTTTGATCCCCTAGGGGCGCGCTCTACACAGTTTGAGAAACGCTGCATTATATCCACATACATATACATTCTGGTTCTAAACTGCTGAAGAAATGCTATCACGTACTTCCATGGATATTTGGCAGATATTTCAATATTGATTTCGAGAAAGATTAAGTATTGAGTCAGTCCAATTTTTAAAATCACAGCTTTATTTGGATTTTGTTTCTGGTAGAGCACTGGGGACGTCTAGGTATCGTAACAACAATCGACGCGATGTTTTCACGATTCGTAAATCACATATCTACCAAAGTTCACGTTTCAAAATTTACTTTCCACAAGCCTCTTGTTACCGTGATAAATAATGACGAATATAATGTGATTAATACTCAAAGTGATATTAATAATGAAGTAAATCAACATTCTTAGCAATGCACTCATGCACTAAGATCAGTTAGATATATACGTATGTAACATAGTTGAGATGTATATTGTTATATATATATTCAATCAATATGAAGAACTGGAAGAGAATAATGAAAATGCTTGCATGTGATTTCAGTATTATATGGGATGCGTTTATGTACCTGTTTGCCTACTATATAATCAAAGACAACTGCATTGAACAAGTAAACTCCATTCGTGCGCCGGAGCTAGCATACAATTTTTTTTTATTTCATAATAACTTTAACGGTATACATATAAATGTATATACATATATATATATATATCGCGTATCTAATATATATCGATAGTTATTACTGCATACTTTTGTTTGCGATGTAAATATCTCAATTTTTTTTTTTTTGTATTGAATTTAGTAAGCATATTAATTAAAAAGTCGTAACAATTTTCAAGTGTATATATATATACTAAACTAACTAAAATAGTAGGGATTAAAAAAAGAGCTTGGTATTTTTGCGTTGCTGTAACAATGCACATCCGGTTTATCTAGCGTAGCTGAAAAACCAGTTTTCGACGCCAACTTTTGTCATTGTTTTAACAGTTACATTTTTACAACAATGGAGACAAATCTAAGTTGGCGTCAAAAACTGGTAATTAATTAAATATCCGGTAAATAATGAGGTTTTTTTTCGAAAAATCTGTATTAACATCAATAGTAATCCAGTACAAGTTTAAAAAATATTATTTGAACCTGATTGGAGGAATATAAAACATTTTAATAACGATTGAAATTTTGAACAAGATATATATATATCTATATATATAAAGGAGAAAAGCGTTCACTGACTGACTGACTGACTAATCACGATAACTCTGGAACTATTCAACCTACATACTTGAAATTTAGTAGACATGTTCCTTTCATAGAGTAGACATCAGCTAAGAACGGATTTTCCGAAATACGAAACGCAAGGGGCGTTATAAATAATTGTTTCCATGTTTAAACTACTCAATGTACAATTTTGAAATTGGTTTAGCAGATTCCTTTCATACAGTAGAGATTCTCTACAAAATGAGTTTGGTGAAAATCGTCCCCCAAGTGGCGTTGCAGGGGCTTAGGGGCGTTATAGATAATTATTTTCATTTTTAAACTATTTGACGCACTGTCTTTAAATTTGATAAATAGATTCCTTTCGTAGAATAATGATCAGTTACAAAACGGGTTTTGTGAAAACAGACATCAAAGTGGCGTTGCGGGGGATTAAGGGGAGTAATATATAAATATATCCGTTTTTAAACTACTTCACCTACCTGCTTGAAAATTGGTAGGTAAGTTTCTTTCCTGGAGTAAATATCCGCTACAAAATGGGTTTTGGGAAAATTGACCCCCAAGGGTGTTACGGGGGCGGGGGTTTAAGGGGCGTTATAAATTCCTATTTTTAAGTTATTAGGCGTACAGTCTTGAAACTTAGTAAGCAGATTCCTCTCATAGGGTAGAGATACGCTAAAAATGGGTTTCGTGAAAATTGCCCCCAAGTGGCGTTGAGGGGACTTAAGGGGCGTCATAGATAATTATTTCCATTTTTAAACTATTAGACGCACAATCTTTATATTGGATAAATAGATTTATTTCATAGAGTAGAGATCAGCTACAAGAAGGTTTTGTGAAAACAGGCCTCTAAGTGGCGTTGCGGGGGATTAAGTGGCGTAATAGATAAATATTTTCGTTTTTAAACTACTTGATCTACCTGCTTGAAAATTGGTAGGAATGTTTCTTTCATGGAGTACATATCCGTTACAAAACGGGTTTGGGGAAAATTGACCCCCAAGGAGTGTTGCTGGGGGTTAAGGGCAGATATAAGTAAATATTTCTATTTTTAAACTATTAGACGCACAGTCTTGAAATTTGGTGAGCAGATTCCTCTCATAGGATAGAGATACACTACAAAATGTGTTTTGTGAAAATCGATCCCTAGGTGGCGTTGCGGGGATTCAAGGGGCGTTATTGATAATTTTTTTGCATTTTTAATTAATTGGACGCACAGTCTTCACATTTTGCTAAGCAGATTCCTTTCATAGAGTGCAATTCCCCTACAAAATGTGTTTTGTGAAAACAGACCCAGAAGTGGCGTTGCGGGGGCTCAAGTGGCGTTATAGATAATTATCCCCATTTTTAAACTGTAAGGCGTACAGTCTTGAAATTTGATAAGCAGAATCCTTTCGTTAAGTAGAGAACCGCTACAAAATGAGTTTCGTGAATATGAAATACCAAGTTTAATTTCGGGAGATTAAGAGGCGTAATCGATAAATATTTCAATTTTTTAAATATTTGGTCATCCTGCTTGAAAATTGGTAGGCATGTTCCTTTCATGGAAAAGAGTTCCTCTAACAAAGAGTAAAATGAAAATTGACCCTAAGGATGTTTGCGAGGGGTCAAGAGGAGTTACAGAAAAAAATTCCTGTTTTTAATTGTTAAACCCATATACTTGAAATTTGTTAAGCATGTTTCTTTTGTTGAATAGGGATGCACTAAGAATGTATTTTAAGTAAATCAAGTTCTGCGGAGGCGTGCAGGGGTTACTGGGACGTATTGACACCAAAAAAATCCTTTTTTCGAGCTACAAGGACTATAATAATGAAATTTGTTTGCATTTTTCTTTTGTTGAATTGAAATCCGCTAAGAGAGTTTACTTTGGACAAACGGCTCTCAACACGAGATTACGGGGATATTGATAGCAAAACTTTTGTTTTTTTTCTGTTTGATTTAGACTTGAAATTTGGCTTGCATGTTCAATTTACGGAGTAGAGATCCACCGCGAAAATTGGTTTTGCGGGAATCCATTTGGTTTTTGGGTTACGAAAGAGCAAACATTATTCTATACTTCAATTTTAGAGATTTTTAGAAAATACAAATTAGATGAGTTCTGCCCTTTTTAGTTATCAACAGGTGACAGTTACAGGTATAGGTATATTTTTCAATACAATCGAATTCTTAATGCTAGGACTTAGATATCAATAATTTATACATTTATATAAGCAGTAAAAATTTATAAAAAATCATGAAATACCCAGTGAAGCGGGTGGGTAAAAGCTAGTATATATATATCTATCTTGGAAACAGGAATTACCTTAATAAAAACAACAAATGTTTTGCAATTATATTACAATCATAGCAGCTGCATCGCAAAATAAGCACACGCTCGTTTTGCATATATGCGTGGTAGTTAAATTTTCATTCATATATTTTTTGCTTTTAGTTTTACATAGACAATTATATTTGCTTTTGTGTTTTTACCTTCACTTCACTAAAAATCTGCCTTCATGGTAAGTATCTGAAAGCATTTTTGTCGATTTAGTGCTTTCCAACACATTAAGGTGACAGAACACCTTTAAAACTCAATTTTCGGTCAAAGTATCGATTTTTCGTTTTTGATCAAATATTAAAATTCAATCTTTTATCTTTCTAAATCTGTAAAAATTTTGTTTCTAGCTTAATTAGAAGCCAAGTTACAGCTTTTTTAATATTACTTGATCATGAATTTCTCTGACCGGAAATGCCTTTCTGCTAACCGGAAGTGGCCCAAATTGTTTGTTTACGTTTCTCTTTCATGGTATATGACATGAAATATGAAAATTAATATACAAATATTTTGTCAGAAATTAAAATAGAATATTTGAGAATAAATATAAATGTATTTAGAAATACATTTTTCCTTTTTTATGTATGAAATCTGGCATCAAATTTGTTGTTTAGTGACTTTGTTTACATATATGTTTGATTTTCATACTGAAAGAATCGACAGCGTAGAAAGTTAAAAAATAATTCTATTCTGTTTTATTTTTGCTTGAAAATGGTGAAAAGTATTGCTAGAAAGCGTAAGAGACAATTTTTTGGAAATAAATACACAAAAATTTCCGAAAATAACAGCAATTCAACACCTGTTCCTGAATGCACTACTAGTTCTTCAAAATTGGGAAATGAGAGTATGTCAACTGCAGAAGAAATGCCTGATCCTCTGTTTGGTAACAGAATCATTGATCTTGAGCTTATTGTGGATGCATTTTCTCAACTTTGCTGCCCAAAATGTTTTGCTGAAAAAGTAGAGCTTTTTGAGGATTCCATGTATGGATTATGCTCTCATTTTACACTAAAATGTAAATGCTGTGACTTTTTCTTTACATTTGCTTCATCAAAAAAAGTTGTAAATGCACCAGTCATAAATACCAGGCTAGTATATGGTATGCGGCAGATAGGCAAGGGTTTTGCTGGTGCATTTAAATTATGCTCAACATTAAATTTGCCTCGACTGACAAAAACTGCTTTCAAAAATCAGGAAGCAAAGCTTTTAAAAGTGGTTCAGGAAGTAGCTGAGGAATCCATGAAAAAAGCTGCTACTGAAATTGCGGATATAAAACAAAAATTTTCATCTGATTTTGTAAAATGTGGCATATCTGTGGATGGCACATGGCAGCGTAGAGGCTATACATCTATGAATGGTTGTGTTGCTGCAATATCAGTTGATACTGGTAAGGTGTTAGAGGTAGAAGTTATGTCGTCCTACTGTCCTACATGTAAGAGACTTCAGACTATGCCAAGAAACTCGTCGAATGAATATGAGTCGTCAAAAGCGACCACATATGTCAGTGTAACTTTACGGGATCTTCGTCAAAAATGGAAATTGTGGGGGCTTCACGAATATTTCTTCGTTCAGAAAAAAACCGCAGACTTCAATACACGCAATATTATGCCGATGGTGACTGAAAAGCTTTCATGAGTGTGAAAGACACTTATGGAATGAACAGTGTGACAAAGTTTGAGTGCATTGGCCATGTACAAAAGAGAGTGGGCTCGCGTCTAAGAAAGCTAAAAACAAAAACTAAAGGACTGTCTGGTAAAGGCAAATTAACTGATAATTTTATCGACCGACTTCAAAATTACTACGGAATTGCTGTACGCAGTAATGTCGGTAACTTAAATGCCATGCAGCAAAATGTAATTGCTGCGTTATATCACTGTGCATCAAGTGATAAGAAACCGATGCATGGTCAGTGCCCAATAGGGAAAGACAGCTGGTGTTATTTTCAGCGGGGGGTGGCAAATGGAACAAAATGTACCACAAAATATGCTGGTTTATCAAATGATGTTTTAAATAAAATTAAACCAGTATATTTAGAACTATGCGACAAACAGATATTAAGTAACTGCTTACATGGATGCACGCAAAATACAAATGAGTGTTTTAACGGAATAGTCTGGCAAAAAGTTCCGAAAGAAGTATTTGTTTCGCTCAAAACAATTAAATTTGGGTCGTATGATGCTGTTATACATTTCAATGAGGGATTAAATGGGTGCCTCAAAGTTTTTAATAAGATGAATATTGAAAATCCTGGGGTGTTTACCTTACGGGGATATAAACATTTAGATAAATGCAGAATCCGTGAATCGATTCATAACGCAGACCCCAAAACAAAGAAACATAGGAAAATTTTAAGAGCCCTTAAAAAGAAAAAAAATATTGTTTTAGAAGTTAAAGATGGAGAGAATTATAAATTTGGTGCATTTTAATAAGAAAGTAAGTGTTTTTCTTGTAATCAGATTAGTTTAATGTTATTTTTGTCGTTTTCTCAAAATGAGTTTTTTTACATTTTTTTTACCACAAAACACAATATCTCAAAAAGTTATGCTTGGATGAAATAAAAATTTTATATATATGTTTTTTAAATACTAATACAGGGAATAGACCTCTCTTAAGATTTTATGTTGAGTAGAAATTTTTTTATACAGCAATAAAGTGAAAATTACAATAGCTTTTAAAGAAAATTTCAACGTTAAGAAGCTCGAAACACAATAGCTTCTCACGTAATTGTTATATTACCAAAATAAGTGTCTATTCCCTAGATAAGGTTGTATGTTATATTATTCAATTTACAAAATGTCAATATATTTATTTTATTTTCAGTTATCATGTTTTGCGTAAAGTCTTATTTTTGCTTATTTTTTCATAAAATACCCCTTTCACGGAAAAAATGTGCACTAACAAGACTTTACTTGGGTGTTTTTCTCATTTTAAAGACCCATAAGGTCATAAAATATGCATTAACAGGCAAAATTCAGGTTAATTCAAAAAATTTTCTTCGAAGGTGTTCTGTTACCTTAAACTTGATGCTATCATTTTGAAAAAATAATAAGATATGTTTTTCCAACCCTTCCTTTTCCCTTGTATCATTTCCAACTAAAACAATGTTCCCCAATTTTCTTTCTTTTAAAATATCTTCTCAGAAGTTTTAACCACTGTGGACCCTCCAACCATCTTTCTTTAAAAAATCCCTGGACAAGCAGCCGCGTGATGTGAACCCAGCTGGATTAAACACTCAATGTAGATGTTTTCAATCTTATCTTGAAGAAAGATTTCTATTTTTTCTTTTGGTAATTTTTCAATTACCTCTTTATCAATCCACTCCTTGAAAACAGCTGCATATGCAATGTATTTACCTTCATCTTTCAATGTCTGGGAAGTTCAAATTGTAACGTCGTAGCACAAGATTGAAAATGTACGCTAAGCTAATTATTAAAGAATGCCTAGTTCGAGTCTGTCCGGGGTCTCTTCCTCCGTCTGCAGGGTTCAGTTACGGGAATCTCTCGTGGTAGTCTATCAGGAGTTTCTCAGGAGTCTGTCCGGAGTCTCTTCCTCCGTCAGCAGGCTTCTCTCTTGGGTATCTCTCTTAGGAGTCCTCCTCTCTTTCTGAAGTCCATTCTTTTAAACTCTAGGGGTGGGTTCACTCCACGCCCCTCATCAATCCCCATTGGCCGACCTCAGGGTTTTGCACCCGGCACCAACGGTCTTGCACGTCATCCCTTCGTGCAGATATGACAAAAGTCCGGTCCCTCTCAAAGGTTCCCGGCGACAAGGGCCCGGCTGACATCTGGCACTTCAAACACCTCGCCGCCGCCTGCAGAGGCGCCAGCATTCAAGACGTACAATCACTGCCCATGAATAGAAAATAATGCAGCGATGCCTGGTCCATAGTGTCCGCCAGATACACCGTCGCCGTCGGTCCAGCTGTCTGATACAACACAATGCAGCTAAAACCACGTTTTCTCCAGCTGTGGAAATATTTATGAATAGAGGCGCTTTCTCCATTGTGACGACGTCACAAAATGTAACATTGTTCAGCTACGGATCTATTATCTTGTACAATTTCCCATGCTTCAATCCAATATAACTTAACATTGTATATTCTTTTCTCGTCTCTATCAACTGTCTTCATAAAGTGTTACGCTGTATTTTTCTCCATTTTTTTCTTTGGATTTGTTCTTTACTAGATTCATAACTCCTAAGGTTTCCATTTCCTACAGGTTAGCAATATAGCTATTTTTTAATAATAATGATGTCACTAAATGAGCAAAAGTGTCTTCTCGTATTAATCCAGGAACTTTGCCTATGATTAGCCAGCCTAATTTAGTTTCATATGCGACTAATCCCCATTCCAATGTCCAAATGTTTCCTGAGAATAAATATAAACAGAAATCAACTCCTAACAAAAGTTCAAAATCTGGACAGCCTCTTTCATGGTCAGTGAGAATCTCATATTTCTTCCTTTTCCAAAATTCCTTTATTGATTCAAGGTATTTTTCTACAGGTAATTGGTTGATCAAGGACTTGAATGTCAAAGATAAATTAATTATTCACATTCTGAAGAGTTATTTCACACAATCTATGCTCTTGTCTTCGTAAAGTTGAACAACTAAATACGGAGTGAAGTATATTTTTCATTCCAACAGGTTTTAGGTCCATTTCTTCTTCTATCTTCTTCAATAAGTAAGATCCACACATTGGGATTCACTGTCCATAAGAGCTAGAACTCATTTTTTGTTTTGCCTTCTGCCTTGATATCAACTAGTAAGGTTTGAAGGAGAACTTCTCCTGCTGCACAATGATTTGATAGACTTACATTCAGTTTCTCTTCCAAATCAGGTGTCTTGACTCTCGTTTTGTTTGAGGACAATTCAGGACACATCAAAGCCCAGTGTCGTTTTTACAAAATAAACACCATACATTGGACTTACAAACTTTTGATTGGTGCTCAGATCTTAAACATGTGAAGAAACATTTTTGGTTTTAAATCTTCTTGTTTTTTCTCAAAATCTTGCTTTTTAGTATTGTAACATTTTTTGCTTTCATGATGTTTCTCACAGAAAATACACAGATAGCAATTTTTTTTCTCCTTTTTCTGCTCCTGAAAACAAATCTGTAGCAGTTGCGTAAGAAGTACGTGATATTTTTTTCTTTCCCTCACTATATACCTTAGATGTAAAATCGGTTTTCGCAAACGAATTATTTCTTCTCATTCTATTTATATTTTCAAAAAGAGTAGCAAATTGTTCAATTTCTTTGTATAAAGATTGTTTGTATTGTCACCATTTGGAAGTACGATAGGGTTACGTAACAACATTCTAAAAAAATATTTTCCGGTATTCATAATTTAACTAAAGGAAAAAACATTGACGAATACTTGACAGATGTTAAACCAATTGATTTTAAAGCTCGAAAATATGTTTCTAATTTATTATAAATTTACGAAGTATTTAATTTTCTTTTTGTTTCTGTAGCGATGGTTATAACTAATTTCACTAGCCCACGAACATAGTACTCAATAAGTAATTCATCCTTTTCAAAACGTGATTTTATACTTTCAATTGCTTTAGAGTATTTTTCCTTTGTAGAAGGAGAGCTGTCTGCTATTTCTCGTGCTCCTGATCCTTCACTCACAGACTAATAGCTCCATTTTTTCCGTTGCTTAAAGAATTTTTATTCAAATAAAAATGGACGTATCTTCTTTTACACTCACGTACGGGTCACGACAATGTTGAGATTGTATCTTAAATTTGTTTCATTCAGTCGTATCTCCTCTAAAAAATAATAATTGTGTAGTTTTCTTAAGATAAAAGAATACGAGCTTACTACATTATTCTGACTCAATCTATTTTATATTCGATTCTTCGCTATTACAAAAAAGTTGTCATTCCATAAAATACAAAAATTTTCCAAATATAGATAGTAAACAATTCGCAAGTGCAATTACGCAATGTTTAAACAAAGTAAAGGTACTGTAAATTAAAGAAAGCTTTAGAAAATATGAAAAAATAAAGAAAGCTAATCAATAACTTCACGTGTTTGCAGTTTCTAAATGAAAGGAAGCGACATATTTCTCAATAATAGGGCTAGTAACATATATCATAAAGTAATAATTTGTGTATAATTTAATACTTTTTTGCAACATAAAACGTGTTCTAATCTAGTCTTTTATTTTTGACTCTAAATTGGTCTAAAATTTAAAATCTTCTGACTTTCTACTTTTAATATATTTAGTAATTTCTGTCCTCAAATGATTTGTACTATTCAATTTGACTTACCTGAAAGTCCCTGAACTTCTAACTTGAGAGATTCCATAATTTTGCTTTTTACATTACACACCGGTTTTTTTGTAAATACGGGAATGATAAATGCATCCTTATCAAGTCCAAGTTTCAGAGTGTTCTATTGTCTTTAATTTCTTTTGAAAAAATTCGTTGAGAGTTGTTATTTCTAGCTGCACGTTTTAGTATTTGTATTTCACGGATGTTGTTTATATTTTAGTGTGTTGAAATGAGAGAGAAAATGCGTGAATTCCTAATCCTCTATTTAGAGAAGTTCGTATTTAATTATAAATTACTCATTTTTTCTCCATATTCCGAGAAATCATAGTTCAGAATATCTTGATAAGAATTTTTTAAAATTTATATAGTTGCGTAAACAAGTTCTATTACAACTGTCTTCTCGCAGGTTTAAAGAGTAGAAACTGAGCATATGCAAATGAAAAGTGATATATATATAATATAAAATATATAAATAATTTCCTTTTTACTTAAAACTATCACGCCCGTTTATGACAAAATGTATTTAAATATTTATATTTCACTTTTTTTTAAAGGAAAATTTAAATATCATTGTCAAAATATTTCTATTGTATGTCAGTTTAATTTTCTTTTTGGTTAATGGTGTGAAATCTCAAATAGCTCTCTATAAAATGACGGTTATGTGTTTGCTTAGTTTTAATTATGAAAATCTCCGATCATAAATAGTGGTTATAATGGTGGTTAATTATTTTTAAGAGAAATTTCTTTCTCTGAAGCAGTGTTTTGCTGCGTAAATCTTTAAATGTTGTTAAAAGTTCACATAACCATTGTTTATTTTTATGAAAATCATCTTGTTCTAGTACAGTAAGATTAGACATAAATTTATAGTTCATTTTGTTTTCAATATGAAATTTTTTGTCTGTGTCAGCAACTTACAATACCCAGGCCTACAATTAAAAAAATATATTAATCACAAACACTTTAATGCAATGAAATGTAGTTGCTTAAAATACTTTTTTTCAATGGATGATGTGTGTGTGCTATCTAAGGGGAAAATTCATTTTTAAATCTGAAATCAGACCTATTGGGTGTACTGGGAATTTCCGTCGCTTTATTACTTAAGAAAAAAAAAGAAATATTTTATTTTTGTACTTAAAATTTATTTTAAAATATAATGTCATTTCTTAATTGTAACTGCCTGCCACCATTCTGGCATTTCATCTAATACCTTGGAGAAGTTATCTGTTTTGGAGACTGTGTATTATTCCACTACCATTTGGACACCTTCATAATTAATGTATTAATTTCAATCAAAAAAGTTCTGCAATGACTGAAAATATGAAAGTCAGATGGTGCAATATCAGCAGTATATGCTGCTTGAGGTAAAGTTTCCTAACCCAACTCTGCTACTTTTTATGATATGCTCCTTGCCATGTGTTGTCAAGTGCTGCTGTAATGAAGATCGCAATCTTTCTGTTGACCAAACATTGACGTTTATGTTGAATTCTTTATTCAAAATATCAAGTTGCCAAAAGGAATAACCATTTCATTTTCTTTCAGCAACTCATAGTGAACTATGACATTGCTGTCTCACCAACAACACAACATGAACTTCTTCGGATGCACACCGGTTTTGAATGTGAGTAGTGGTGTTTTTCTTTTTAAACGTCTGCTTCTTTTCTAACCATGCAATTATAAAATATCCAATTTTCATCTTCAGTAACCATGTGGTTCCAAAAACGATTACGTTTTGTGTAAAGCAAGATTTGAGCATATCGAAATTCTGCCCATAAAATTTTTCCCGCTTAATCCGTGTTTCACCCAGAAATATAGTTTGGATCTGAAACGAAACCTTTTAATATAATCTAAAGCAGTAGTAGGATGAATTCCAAACTTGAGTCCCATTTATGTGGCAGTTAACGTGAAATTTGTCCTGATAGTTTTGTGTAGCAATTCGTCACTGCAAAGCTTAAATTACAAGCACAAACTCCTCTACCGTCCGTTGGTATTTCCTCTCAAATAGACTCTAGCCCAATGAGGCTTGATTTGAAAAAACACATTTATCCCTGATACATATGATATGTCCTTGTTCCTAACAATGTTTGAAAGGCAGATGAAGCTTTTAAATGTATCTGCAGATTTTTGGGTATCCAATACAATTGAAGTCCTTCCAAGTGATATTGACAGATTAATTGCGAGAGAACCAGAAGAAATGTTTAGAAATTATGTCCACCAAAGATTCAAACTGACAGCTGACTGATTCAGAGTTTTCTTCAGTAGACATCAGAAACAGGAACATTTCACGTGGAAAGATTTCTTTTTGAGCTTAGAACTTACTTTGAAAGTTGGCTAAAGCAGAGTTTCTCGAACTGTGGGGAGGGCAGCCCTCCCTAGTGGGTCTTTATATTACTGTAAGGGGGGAGTGAGCTTATAGAAGAGTCGAACATTAAAGGATTTAAAATAAGTGTTAATTTACTGAAAGGAAGTGAAACAAAATTCTCATTCTGACAAAATAAAAATTAAATTCTTATTTACACTGATATAATATACTTATGAATGTATCAGTACTTCACAATGTTTTTGATAATTAATTAATTAATTTTAAATTAAAAACAAGTTTAATAATGTCTAGTGCCTCTCATGGGCTTGTCATGTACAAAATGTAATACGTATACTTTGATAGTTTGTATGGTTTATAATTAATATTGTATTGTAGCTTTAGCGTCAAAGTATATTTTTATTGCGCTCAATACATTACTATTGAATAGGAGGGGTGCGAAGAAAATTATGTTGGAAATTAGGCCGCTGTTATTGATACTTTGAGAAGCAATGGGCTAATGGAATTAGAAGTCAATTTTTTTGACTTGATAAAATATCTCATCATTGCAAATCGACTTAAGAAAAAGTGTTAACATGATTATAAGAATCATTTCTTAGACATTTAGGAAAAACTTATCGATCCTCTCGGTTATCTGAAATGCTGGACTCATATGAAAATGTTAAACCTCCTTCTCAAAAATTAAGAAGATTCTTAAAGTCCCAAGAGCTAAATACTCCTCGGTTTCCTAGAAACACAGGTAATCCGGAGTTTAGAAAATCTCATTTATTGAAAGTTTAAAAGATTACTTCGGGTAACCACAATAAAACTTTTGTCAACTCCAGCTACATGTCTGACCGAAATACACAACACTGGTTGTCATCCACCTATTTATTATTATAAATGTGGCAACCCTGGGTTTATTAATTTGAAATGTCCGAAATATTCACACACAAAAATAGAGTGCATCTTTCAACGCCCTACAGATATTCACCTGCCTTACCTCCCCAGTAACTCTACCTGACATTGAAGTCCATGAAGCTACAGACACAATTTCTGCTGATTCAAGAGCCAGCCGGTCAGTGGGGAAGAATTAATATTTAACTTTTTAAAGAATCGTGGACAAAAATTCCCAGAGTTTCATCTTGATATGTGTCTAGCTCAGCGTTGCTCAAATGTAGGCCGCGCCCCCTAAGAGGGCTTTATAAATCTACGAGGAGTGTGCCATCATATTAAAAAGTCAAAAACAAAGAATTATATAAGATATTATTAATTTACTGAAAGTAAACTAACAAAATGCATTCTGACATAAAAGATTAAATACACATTCACAATGATATAATACACTTATAAATGTATCAGTACTCCACAATGTATTTTATAATAAATTTAATAATACTAAGTTAAGAACTAGTGAAAACAAGGCTCGCCATGTATAAAATTATATACAAAAAATTATCCTTTGACTCTCATTTAAAAATTGCACTTTTCGCTCCCCAATTCCACTGTTTTCCGTGCGTATGTGATAAATTAGGATACGGGGGAGGGGGAATAAGGAAGCAAACACTACCAAGGACAATTTTCTAAATCCTAATGCAATCGGATTGTTTTTATGGATAGCATTGCGCTGAAAAGATTGTATTTTGGAAAGACGTAGGTATACCACTGGGGCAATTAACACTTTCGCTGAAGGAGACATTTATATATACTCCGGTGGAACTTAAAATGTTTAAGTCGTAGGTTTAGTGGCAAGTTATACAATTATTGAATTCAATATTTTAATATTATATGGAAGGGGGCCGTGTGTGTGTGAAAATTATGACTGAATATTGGGTCGTAAATATTGAAATTTTGAGAAGCACTGGTCTAGATGATGGTCGACAATCCACATCACTTGTTCAATATTCTTCAGGGCCAATCACCACAGGCGGACGAAATTTCCAAACACATTTAAGTTTTTTGCCACAGGCGAAGAGTAAGTGAACTCTTCTAGGTGTTGACTCCTTAAGAAGATTAAGAATGGTAATTGACATGCGTAAATATATTTGGTATTTTTATAAGAAACCGAGCTTGAGGATACCTTTCTCAAAAGATGTTCCTTTGCCTGTAGACGGCATTTCTGTCGAAATAAATAGCAGTTCTTGTCCCACAAATTCAATTCCCAGTGATGTTCCAATACAAAATAGTCATTTTGATGAAACTGAGACAGATGATCTCTATTTGCGAAAAAAATCATGACAGGCCCTGAGTGAAGAAGAAATAAATTATTTGATGGAACTGCTTAATGAAGTATCTGCAAAATATAGTGCCAATTTAGATCTTGGAGTTCTAATTGGTTTCTTGTTTTTTTTTCGTTATAACTACATAAAATACTTATCAAATATTAAAACAATCTGATTTTCAGCTGCATTTTATATGTTTTTCCCAATAATCTGAAAAGTATAAATAATTTGAAATAAAAATGCATTAAATATATTATATTTTTTGTACTATTTATGTAAATTTAATAATACAAACTGAAAAAAAATCTTTATCTACTTATAATATAAATGTTTTCAAAATGCGTACTTTGTAACACCATTTATACTGGTTGTTACACCATCACTGTCATAAAATAAAATTTGTTTTCGAAAATTTTTTGATGTAACAAAGCATAAAATATTGTCAAAGTAACATGGTCAAGAAACAAAATGAATTTATAATGTGTAATTCTTTTAAGGTATCTGTACACGTTCGAAGAAAATTTTTTTGAGAAACTGTAATATTTGCTATTAAAATATTTTTTACTGATGAAATATAACACCAAACTAAGAAAAATACATTTAATATTTTACTTATAGCACAAAAATATTTTTAGGGAGAAAAACATAGTGAAAATATTAATTAAATTGATTATTAGAATAACGCACATTACTCAAACGTAAACAAAAATATTACTTTTCTGTAAATTTCATGTTGATCATCATAATAATGTTTAGGGCTGGTACTATTTTCCTTATGATAATCAAAATATTACAAATTTTATCAAGGTTCGAGTAAAAGAGCATTGAAAAATCACTAAAAAATTACTAGGAGACATGATATACACCTTAGTTACTAAAACATATCAACTTTATAATCATGGAAGTAGTAGGGGTTCTTATAATCTATAAAATAAATTTCCTTTTAAAATTTTAAGTAATTTGGTTCACAACTTTTTCTGATATTTCCGTTATCAGATGCCAATACATTAAAAAATGCATTTTGAGATAAATCAGAAATAAACTTTAAACTGCAATTTTTAATATCAAACCCAATTAGATATACTTAAAGTGCCCCTGATTTATAAATAACAACCTCTTTCCTCTCTAAAACATTTATTTCCCCCCCGCCTTGTAGCTCTTAAAACTTTTCTATGTTACTTTACATTAGGTGTTGAATGACATTCTCTGCATCGTTAATTCTATTAACGTCAAGATGTTTGTATGATTTTAAAGTAAAATAACCAGAAGTTATATTAAGTTTTCTAAAAATGTCAACACAACCCTTGTTCCCCTCATTTAATTGTATAATGGCATCCAATGCACCAAATTTTAAAATTTTGAGGCACACGAAAACTTCTTTTGGTACTTTCTGCCATACAATGCCATTAAAACACTCATTTGAGTTATGCGTTTTACCATGCAGGCATTTAGTAAGTAGTTCTAAGATGCATAATTCTAAATATGTAGGCTAATATATTTCATTGGATAAACCTTTATATTTTTCTTTTGGCTTTTGGCCACAAGATAGTGCTCGCTGGTAGTAGCACCAACTATCTTTTCCGATGAAACGCTATGCATGCATGGGTTTCTCGACATTTAATAAGCAATGAAACAGGACCGCAATAACATTTTGTTGAAGACCGGAGAGGTTTCCAACATTGCTACGATCATCAATCCCATAATAGTTTTGCAATCAAGCGGTAAAAGAGTCGGTAAGTTTGCTTTTACCAGGCAGATTTTTATTTTTTGACGTTTGTTTGCACAATCTCGCACCTACTCTATTATGAACATGACCTATGCACTCATATTTTGTGACGCTATCGTTCCCATAAGTATATTTGACACTGATAAAGCCCTTAGAATCCCCGTCACCATAACAGCGTGCATGTTTGCGGCCTCGTTTTACAATAGAATGGTGAAAGATTACAGTAGTACCAACAGTTTCCATTCGTAATGCAAAACCTTAAAAAATTGCTATGGCATATGTGATCTGCTGCAAAAGTTTCCGACTCAATGCTTTTAAGCATTTTAGAAATCTTTCTGCGGGTGGGACAATATGACGACATAATTTCAATCTCCCCTACTTTACCAGTGTCAACTGATGAAGCTGCGACACACACATTCATGTAAGTGGTTCACCCTACGCTGCCAGGTTCTATCAACGTAAACACCACATTCAACTATTTTATTTTTAGAAGGATGTAGAACTAACAGTTCAGAAGCTACATTTGCATTGATAGTTCACTAACTTCTGAAATCACAGACATGAGTTTGCTCTCATGATTAGTGTACACAGTTTTACTAAGCCTGGGTAAATTTAACGTACCACATAATTTAAACCCACCAGAAAAGCCTTTACCAATTTGTCTCATACCATAAAAAAATATTGTATTCACTTCAGGACAGCTTAAAGTTTTCTTTGAACTAGATTCTCCTGGGTAAAATATACAATGTTAGACCTAATAACAAAATTTGAGTACAAACCATATCTAAAATCCTCAGAAAGCAGTAAAACTTCTTGGTAACATCTTGGGCAATAAAGTTGCAAAAATTTTTTTTAAAGTACTTCTATGCCCATAATTATGTGACTGATATGTGGTTTACTTTCATTTTCTGCTATTTCTTCATCAAAAAAGCATGTATTTTAATTTTCGAGGAACTAGCATTTGTAGATGTTGAGCTGCAATTTTTGAAATTTTTATTACTTCATCCATTCACACGAAATTGACACTTTCTATTTGCACTTATTCTACGTTTAGTTTTATCATTTTAAATGAAAAAAAATTAATGTTTTCAGCAGTAAAAAAGGATTAAACAGAAACTTATAAAGAGCTGCGAAATGGCAAGCAAATGTAAACAAACAATAACACACTCTCTTTTACTGCCAGATTCTGGATAAAAATATTAGTAAAAACCTGTTGCCAATTATATTTTTGGAGATTCTGAAAACTCAAATTCATATTTTAAAGTATATAAATTTTCTACTATTGCATATTTAAACCAAACTTTGAAAAATAAAAATGTAAACAAACATTATTTTCAACTTCCGGAATGCAGACTTCTACTTCCGGTTTCAAAAACTAACTACCGAGTAAAATTCAAATCCCCATAACTTAGGTTCTAAATAAGATAGAAACAAAATTTAAGCACCATTTTAAAGAAAAAAGCTCAAATTTTAAAACACCATCAAAATTCAAAAATCGAAAATTTTGGCGAAAATGACATTTTGAAAAGGTGTACGGATACCTTAAACTCCAGCTTCCATGTGTAAAAAGGTAAACCAAAAGAAATATAATAACAGATTATTACATACTCAGTTAAAAATGTTTTTTTCGGTAACTTATATGTAGAACAACAGACGAACTTTCGCATTTCAGCAAACTTTATTTTTCCTGTGTTTAAAACATTTTCTCGTCAATGTTGTTTTATTTGTGTTTTTCTGTAATCCTGAAGTCTGATATTAGAGCATCTTGATTAGTAAACGTTTAATATTTCATTTTATTCAGGTTTCCAGGAAATTCAACAACGCATTTTTAAAACATTTAGTACACTTTTTGATAGAAAAATAGCCACCGCTACCGTTAAAAAAGCTCGACGAAATGTTACAACCGATATGACGGTCGCAAAGAACACACCGACACCCCTATTTTACACTCTGCTCCCATCCACAGCTCTTTAGGAAACCATGACAAACTTTACACAGGCAGCGTTTTATTGACATCATCTGCCTTAATGTTACTTACGCTAAAGTACAGTATTCCTTTCCTAGGTATCCACAGCTTCAAACATGTCGATTTTAGTATAGCACACTCAGTTTTTCAGTGAACCCAACGATACCGCATTTGAGGTCAAATAAACGTGCAATATTACTTCGTTATCAAAATAGTAAAATACCTTTAGCGTGAAAACGCTTAAGACGAATTATTGGTTAACACGAAATAATACAAAGGGCCGGAAATTGCTATGTATTTTCATGCATATTTTTCTTAACGCGACAAGAAAATGGCTTAAACCGAAAAGATTTTTCTTTTGGGAATGAACAAAACACGAAAAACACCAGATATTTAAGAGGGGTGTAAAATAATAGAGAACTTATTTCACATAATGTTTCGATATTATTGGTCCTTCCTACTATATAATTGGCATAACTCGGTGCAGTAGATATTGATAATGTGTAAATAGCCCTAATTATGATAGACAGAAACACATTTTGGAGTTATTTCAAAGCTCCAAAAACACAGTGGTAGAGATTTCGAAGGCATGAATAATGCAGCCCCTATTCCTTTGTCATCCGAATTGTGGAACATCAGGAAAGTTATAAACACTCATTTAGAAACACATTGTAATAGTGAAATGAATAAAAAAATGGACGACCATCGAGCAATTTGCTGACAATTTGATGCTAAAAAAAACAATGAAAAGAAGGATACAAAATTATTTTCCAAAAAACCAATAAATGTTTTTTTCTAGGAAAGAGAAACTTTTGTATTAAATTTCATAAAGTTCTTGTGAATGCTTTTGTCTCATTGATTTTTGTTAAATACATGTATATATATATATATATATAAATAAAATGTAATCTAAAATAATTAATTTTGTTAAAAATATATATTTTATATACTATATATATATTTCAATATCCTTTTTAACTCGAAATTCTTTAGAACTAAAAAAAATTATATTTCACTCCCCTCAATTTTGTGTTGCACGATTTTCGATGTATACCAAATTAATTCATATTTCTCAAATTTAAAGAAGGGAAGTGCGACACTTATTTTACATAATTATATTTAATACAAAAGAAATATTTAATTTGTGTCAGGATACTTTTTAAAATTAGTATATTCCTATAATCTGATAACATTATTTTCATTACTTATTTAATGGGGGATGCATTCCATCGATATATTGTGAATAATTAAAAGAAGAATGCAGTAAAAAAAATTAGCTTTTTAACACGCTTTTATAAGTTTCAATTGCATGTAACGGAATCTTAGAACTCGATTTTTACCCACTTAAAAAGATCGGATTCTTTCGAAATTTCGCACACTTGTCAAGGACCGATGACAATACAATCATTTCATAATTTTGTTCCATTGTCCTTTTCAGGATCGTCAGGAATAAGGATAATCAGATTTGGCGACAAATCCATATATCACGTCCAGATTTGGCGACTTATTGCATATATCATTTTTAAATTTGGCGACTAATTTCCTACATCATTTCCAGATTTGGCGACTAAAAGAATAAGGTGTAACCCTAAAGTGTTTTGAATTTAACGCTAATCATATATGCAAGTATAAAACACACTTAAGGTTAAAAGAAATAAAATAAACAAAATAAGTATTCTGTATCTGAGAAAGTTTAGGGAGGGGTGTGTTAGCAATTTATAACCATAATATAAACATTTTTCTGAAAATAAAAATTTAAAAAAAAAGGCTCGAGCATGTGGAAAAAAATAATTTGCGTTCTAACTGCTAAATATTCTTTATTTTTATAAAGCAATACACTTAGAAATGATGATACGAATTAACATGAAAGAAACACGTTTAAAAGGTGAAAAAACGATTGACACTTAATATTACCATGTTTTTAATAACTCGCTTTCTTTAATGTCTATCCGGGTGGAATTTTGTAATTGATTTTAAACTGTGTGACTTTCCGAGGAGCTAGAGACTTGAAATTCGGACTATAGCTCGGAAGTGCATGACAATGCATGAAAATGTGAAAAAAGAAAACAAAAACAAAAAGGAGGAATTTTATAATATTTAATCCGTAAAAAAACATGATACATTAAAATTTTTTGTAATTCGAACCTTTTCATCTTTACACACTTTTATTTGTTTGACCTGTTGAAAAGAGACGGAATCTAATATAACAATCCGAGGCCTCGTAAACGGAGAGAATAAATACACTTCAGACCGGTTAATTAATATCCATTAAAGCGCAAGACTAATTCCACAGCCACGTAATTCCAGCTTCAAATATCAAACTCAAGGATAAATTCAACAATGAATAAATGATAGTTTAAAAAACTAAAAAACACGCTTTTATTGTAGTTCAAACTAAAAAATGAAAAATAAATTATAGTTTGAAAAAAAAACTAAAAAACACGCTTTTATACTGAATTAAACTAAAAAGTAAAAAAACTAATTTTTAATAAAGAATAAAATGATTAACGAGAAAACGAATGTCATTGGGGTAAAAACGTGTGTGTTCTATAAATGTATCAATTGTTATAATTTCTAACTTCTATTCCGAAAAGCTGAATTAGTGTAAAAATAACGTAGTTCAAAGCACCCCACGCTTTTACCACAATGACATTGGTTTTCTCGTTAATCATTTTATTCTTTATTAAAAATTAGTTTTTTTACTTTTTAGTTTGATTCAGTATAAAAGCGTGTTTTTTAGTTTTTTTTTTCAAACTATAATTTATTCTATTCGTCTTCCTTACAAATTATATGATTTTATTTGTAAAAATGCAAACATGTTATGAACTATACCCAACAAATTACAAGGCTTATTCATTTTTAATGGCACGCTTAAGACGCAAGCCAAATTTTTCAACTTTAAAAAAACAAAATTCTGTACATCACTGTATTGAAAAATACACTGTAACATTTATATTTCAGGCATTGTAACAAAAACTGGTGTATAATTTAACATGTATAAGTAGTTGAATTGCATTGTATAACTTGTCGAAATATAAAAACTTTGATCTAAAAGTTCAGTTGAATTTAAAGTGAACATCTTTTGGTGACAATATTTTTTGAAAAAATATAAATATTTTGTTTTAATTTCAAACCCGGCGAGCATTTAATATTAACATTAGTGGTCGCGGGGGTTTACTTAGTCTACCCAATCCATTTTTACAATTGTTTTTTGCACATTATAAAAATCGCAATTCCAGTAAATAAATTAACAGAATGTATAGTTACTTTTTTTAAGGATTTAAATTTTTCTTTGACAGTTTTAGATAAAACTAATCAAACCGAACAAAAATGAGAAGAGAGGTTGAACTCTTTTCTTTTTTGAAGGATAATACTTAATACAAAAGAAATATTTTAATTTGCTTTAAAGTTCATTTTAAAATTAGTATAATCACGTGATCTTATTTTATTTTCACTGTTTACTCACAAGCAGCCCCCATATCATTCAAAATACATTAAAGAAGAATAGTTGAAGAAAAATATTATTTTAAATTCGTCACACTCCCAAATTAAATGAGTTTCAATAACTACAAATATTTTAATTTATAACCGATCAAGTATAAGTCTTATTCAATTTTAATGGCCCGTTTAACACGCAAGCCAAATTTTTCAATGCAAAGAAAACTACTCGCTGACTGTATTGGAATATTAAAATATTTATATTTGATACATTTGAATAAAAACTGGCATATAATTCACCATGTAAAACTAGGGGAATCGCATTGTATAGCCTCTCGAATTATAAATCCTTTGATCTAAATGTCAAGTCTAATTTTAATATGGACATTTTTGACGAAAATATTATTTGAAAGAAATGTAAATATTAAGTTATTTAAATTTTTAACCTATGAGTAGGTGGGCACATGATATTAATATTAGTGGTTGCTCAAGGTCACAGAGTACTCTGTAAAAATCGCAATTACAGTGAAAAGTTTAATCAAGAAAAGTAGAGATTCTTAATTATAAGGACTTTTATATTTTTCCTTCATAGTTTGCGAAAAAATCTGATCAAACCGAACTAAAATGTTTCAAATTTGCGTTACTGTAATAAATGACACACACTATTCACTAACATTACATAAATTATATGTGCAGGCAAAACTGTGATATTTTGTTTAAGTTACTGTAGTTTTATTGTTGTTTGATGATCGACAAATAGAATTTTAAATGTTTTCTGGCTTGTGTTTTTGACAGGATGCAGTGCATCTTTGGTACACTTCTGGCTTTATATTTTTATTGGTGGATTTTTTTTAGGTAGCATTTTAACATTTTTCTTTCAACCTAAACGTTTCAAGTCCATCGTTTTTCTGAAATTTTCTTTTACTATCAGGACTGTTTGCCATTATTTCACATCCTCTTCACTTGCTTGATCCATTTCAACTTCTTCCAACAGAAATTTCATATGCGAATTTCTTTATATTTATGTTATGTTTGTCTACATTTATAAACCTTAACGAGTTGTGCAACACAGTACTCAAAGCCTCTAAGTTATTCAAAAGAGAAAAATTTCCTCTAGTAACTGTTTGCCATTATTTCACATCCTCTTCACTTGCTTGATCCATTTCAACTTCTTCCAACAGAAATTTCATATGCGAATTTCTTTATATTTATGTTATGTTTGTCTACATTTATAAACCTTAACGAGTTGTACAACACAGCACTCAAAGCCTCTAAGTTATTCAAAAGAGAAAAATTTCCTCTAGTAACTGTTTGCCATTATTTCACATCCTCTTCACTTGCTTGATCCATTTCAACTTCTTCCAACAGAAATTTCATATGCGAATTTCTTTATATTTATGTTATGTTTGTCTACATTTATAAACCTTAACGAGTTGTACAACACAGCACTCAAAGCCTCTAAGTTATTCAAAAGAGAAAAATTTCCTCTTCATAGAAAATGTTTTGGAACAAAACTGTTCGCGTGGGAAACTCAGTCACCCCAATTACATTAAAATTGTAAAAAAATATTTGCCATTCCCAAAAAAAGGGTGATATGTGACGAATGCATTTTAGTTTTCATGTAGATTACCAAATAGGAGGACATTGAGAAGGTCATTGGTAACACAAATAAAAATTTTTGTCAGAATTAAAGATTTTGTAAACCCAGGTGACTTTTTGTGTAACTGCTCCCAGGTTAAGATTAGAAGGAAATTTGAAAAATATTTTGCATCAAATAACTTTAGAGTTCCGTATTCTTGGAACATTCATTTATCGAAGTAGAATAGGCAATATTCAAACGAGGTAAACCCCATCTTTTTTCTCGATTCATCTGTTCCGCAAAATTATTAAAAATAGCATCAAAGAAAAACACAATTAAGATTATTTGGGGGGGGGGATACGGAATCAGATAATAAGCACAAAACGTATATAATTTTCTCAATTTTTCCAAAATTCAGAGTTTTTTTTCAGTTTTTGTATCGGAAATATGTAAGGAAGTAATTGTAACCAACTCAATTATACTTTTCCAGGATTAAGTAGAAAAAGTAGCAACGATAGGAATATAAGAAACTATAGCACACAAGCAAAGGTTTATGGCATTTTATATATATATATGTAATGACTTCTTCTAGCATTCTTTAACTTTACCCCGTTAAATTATTTTCTAATTCTTTGGCACAAGACAGTTATAATCTTAATCTTAATATAATTGCTCTCGCGCATTTGCATCCAATCATGACTCCTGTTACAAAGGAATCGTACAACCTTCATCGACAGTTTAAATGCTCGGAGCCGACGGTTGCTCTTGCTCTGTGTGCGTTGTCTGTTTACTTACTTACTTACTCGGGAGAATCAAGCCCACCTTAGGGGTTTCGAGCTGTGAATCGACCCTCCGAGATGTAACTTTATTAAGGTAAACAAAAAAAAGTGTACAAAGTGGTCCCGAATAAGGGACCCTCCCCACAAAATTCTTGAGAAAAGGGGGGGAAATACAGATAGAAAACTTTACAATTTTGTATATCATTGCAAATACAAAAAAAAAAAAACATACACACATACACCGACGCTGTCTAACTAATGAGACAGGAAAGAAATGAAAAAAGTAATAAGAGAAGTAGGGGAACCCCTCCTAAAAGGGAATTCGAGAAAGGGGAGGGGAGGAAAGTGCAAGAAAAAGATAGCGGAGGTCCAGACATTTTTTTTTTGTGTTATATTTTGGAAAGAGCAAAAATGGCCGGTTCACGAGCGACAGCAGAGTGGGATCCTGGAAGATGACCCATAAGACGCAGTGGGGTGCCAAAGGGGAGGCACCATATCCAATAACCTCCCTTCTCCAAAAGCTTTGCACCCCAAGGCAATGAAAACAACAACAGAGAGGGAATGCAAACCAGTCATTCTAAAAAGGAGAAGAAAGGGGGAGGGGAGGGATACATTGGCAAAATGACGAGAACCAGCAAATAGTCGGAGGAAAGTAAAAATTTTTTTTTGAAAAAAAAAATGAAAAGTGAAAAGGAATAGCAAGAGGAAAGCCAAGGGCTTAAGATAGCCTTTCACAAATGAATTTGGAAATCGCAAAGCAAGAAATTAATTTATTGTGGATAGTGCAATTATTAGTAACAGAGTTAACCCAAGATTAAAGAGCATTTGGATTGGGATTAACAAGATGATGATCGGCAGTGAAGGGACAGTGGAAAACGTAATGGTCGGCGTCCCATTGCATCCACAAATGCAATTTGGAGAGGAAAGAAGATTGAACCTGTACAAGTAAGCGGGGAAAGGGCCATGATTAGTTAGAAAATGGACCAGATATTTAGAAATTGGAGGAATGTTAAAGTTAGGATTTTTAAAAAAGCGTTTGACCCTAAGCCCCGTATTGCAATTATTCCAATAGGAGGTCCAAGTCTCTAAGACAAATTTTTTTAAGGAACTAGAGAGATAGGAGCGAGGAACAGGGACAGAAAACACTTCACCATCAAAAACTGTCTTTTTTGCACAAAAATCGGCGTAATCATTATAGGTGTTATTGTTATGAGCTATGAGCTTGCTTTGTTTGTTTGTAAACAATGTGTCCGAGTGGCTGCTAAGTGTTGATTCTGCTTCATATGTGTGTGAAACTCCAGAAATTATGTTAATGTGATTGCGCCTGTATTTGGAGATTATAAATAAGAGAATATGTGTGTGAACTAAAGTATTCCTTCAAGACATAACTACCCATCGACCAAATCTACATGTAAAAACCAACAAAGGTCACGCTACAAAAATCTACGCACAGATTCATCGCATTTCATATATTAATGTTAATGTGTAACATTAGAATTGACATAAAAAGAAAGACTTAATCAGACACCAGAAACATTTAATTTGTACTTAATTACAAATTAATACTAGCAAAAACAAGAATATATATGTCATTTATTTTGTATAAATACCTAGGTTATGAAAGCCTAGTGGTCAAGGTAACGGACTCTTTTCAGTTTGTGATCAATTCAAGCCTAACACCGCTGAAAAAACGCCGTTAAGGGGCACGTATGTCGAAAGTTCAATCTTCCTCCCGTTGATGTTGTACTTAAGAGACGGAACCCCTGCTCAGGCGTCATACAATGTTTCAGAATTCCGAGATGCATCAACAAAAGCTCTCGAAAATCTAAATAGTGTGCAACGTTCATATTTACTCACTCACTTGTATAAATTCCTAATTGATCATCTGCAAAAAATATTAAAGATACTGTCTTAAATACCTAATCTTCTCACGGGTTAAATTTAAAAATAAAAACACTCAGCTTTATTGCAGAAATTTTACTTTTATAGAGGATAAAAATAATGTAAGGCAGTGTTTCGAAACATTTAAAATAATGTTTTAATGAGGGCTTATACTATATTAAACGAAGCGTAATTTTGCGTCAAAATTCCTTTTCCCCTAATGGGCTACATATTAGCAGCTAATGCTTAGTAAGCAGGGAAACTCTGCTCGAGTGGAAGCCATTTCATTGGTAGCACCATCTAGTTGCGTTTCCCTATACCAAATTGTGGCGTTTCAATTTTGTGTGTTCAAACTCTAGTCAGAAGCTAAATATTGCAAATATTTATTTTTACTGGGAGTACCAGAGACTAATTGATATTTAAGGGATCTTTTACAAACCACATATTCATACGAGACGAATGCTTACGATATTCGCACAAGGAAATATGCAAACTGCATCTGGGATTGTCGGCAACCTTCGTCTTTTGTAGCACCCAATAACTTTAATATTTGACGCATTTAAAAAACAACTGGGATGTATTTAATGAAGAATATTTAGACAAGTTCATTTCCTTAATCTCTCGCATAGTGAATTCATTGATCTAAACAGGTAAGTCGAAGTTTATAACGAAAATCATTGAACGACATTTTTTATTAAATTTAATTGTTTACTCATGAAAACTTGGGCTTACGAAGCGTGCACGCTATCTCCAACCCATCGGAACCCACTGGCCTATAAATAGAGAATGGTTTAAAAAAATACATTGATCACCCTTAAAAATGCAACAACGTGAAGTAGCGCATATAAAAAAGTATTTATTGTACATAAAATAATAACAAGAAATTAAAATGATTACATTTGCATGAAATTTTGAGACTTATGTGTGTGTAGAGTTAGTAGAAACAGCTGGCTTCTCTGGCATCAAAAACGGCCCGTACTCGTTTAGGCGTGAAATCGAACTGTCCTCGGCCGTGTAATTTTGTTCATATGCTACTTCAATCTTATGCCACATTTCATCAACCATATTATTTATAGAGGATTGGATGTCCTTATTTCAGCAACGCATGCACACGGTTCTTGGATAACGCGGAAAAAATGAGCCCAATAGGCACATAGAATGGTAAACGACAAAAATGAGGCGATAACGCGGCAAGGGAGACAGAAGACGAAGGAAAGACGTGACGACAATTATGAGATAGACGCCCGTTGAAATCAAAAGAGTGATTGTTCAAGATTATTTAATTATTTTATATTAACTTATAGCCTTACCTTGCTCATAATGCCTCTTTATTAATGTTTATCTATTTTAATCTCGTCGTTGTCCTACATTCATTATTGATTATAAAAAAAAAAATAACGGCCCTCGGTATATTGTGTGTAGATTAGGCAATGCATTTCATGCGAAAAAATAAACCAGAAACGTACGAAAAAAGCGAAATGAAAGAACAAATTAAATAAAAGTTTTTTTCTTGTTGTAAATTAGTCAAAAACTATAAAAAAAACTCTACTGGTGGAACCCTTATTTGATCTTGAGTGACACAAACCCTCATTGCCTGTCAAATATCAAACAACGCACGATGAAAAGTGGAGATCTTCAAGCAGCTATGGAAAGAAAGAAATGGTTTCGTTCAAAAAAGTAATTGTTTAAACATCTAAATTAAATACATAAGAAACAATTATAAAATTAGAAAGCAGCAATTTATTATCTAAAGATACAAGTTTCTATAGACAAAATATAAAAAAATATCTTGTAGAACAGATTTAAGGGAAAAATATGCGTGATTAAATAAAAATTCACGCTAGTAAAATTTCAAATCCTTGAAACAGAATTATATGATAAGACGAAATATGTTTCACTAGTTTAGATAAAATAATCGAAAAAAAGATAATGTTTTCAAATGAATATAGAACTTCCGAGAAATACTATGAAACTGGTGAATAACAAGCATTTTTACTGAAAATATATCGAAATTTAAGGGTGTGTGTTATACGCCGGGTATAAAATTGATAGCTTTAAAAATGAAAAAAGAAATTAGCATTAAAAATTATACATTAGGATACATTCAAATATTTTTTATTTAAAAGATATGACGTGCATTTTGAACTTAAAGAGTCGTAGTTAGAGAAGTACAGTATTCTTTCAAAGGCTGAGATAATGCCTCGAAAAAGTGACTTAAAAAAGTAATAGCATTGCTCAAGTTCATTTCAGGTTTCTTTGTAAGAAAAGGGTACGCGTATTATACGTCGAATATACATAAAAATTTAAAAATGCAAATTGGAAGTTAGGTACGCGTAATGCGCAGGAATTCACGGTAGTATAATTAGTTTAATATATAAAAGATAAAAGAAAATGTTAAAAGAGCTTTCTGAAACTAAATAATTCCTGCGGACAGAAACTAACAAATGTTTTGCTAAAAACGATTCGAATTTGTATATATGTATATATATATATATATATATATAGCAGTAAATAATTCAAAAGAAGACTAATAAATCCCAAGCATCCTAAGATCAGACCGGAAGAACCAAGAACATGGAACCATGACAAACCAAAAAGAAATGTATCTAGCGGGGAAAACTATTATGATTTCTCGAGCTGTTACTGGTTTAGGACAGTGAAACAGGATTAAACATTGTTTAGTGAGATCTCAACCTTCTCCTGCAGCAGAAATTGTTTCTACATAATAGTTTTCAGTATAAACTAAGGCAAAAGCCTAAAACCCACGTGGGTGAATATAACAGCAATAGAATAGAAATTGCAATATTAAATTACCATAGGAATCCGGAAGATATATATATATATATATATATATATATATATAAGCAGATCAAATACTTCATGTTTGGTCTTAATAAAAAGGAAATTGTACTTTTGGATGAAATTTTAAATAATGAGTGCTTTAAGGTGTGTCATGCAGTTCACATCATAAAAGACATTAATAATTTTTTATTTAATAAATTCAATATAAATGTCAATAAATTTAATAAACCTACTACAAAATACTGCACTTTATTATTCATGAATAATACATTTGATAAAGTTAATTTTTCTTGTGTTTTAATAGACATTTGTCACTTTTTCCTGTTAGGAATGTAATAGTTAAAAAAGCTTTTAAATATAATAAAACGATGGGCAGATTTATCTTTAATTACAATAATATCTCACCTTCTCTTGACATAGATGACTGTAAATGTAAGAACTATCATGAATTTATTGATAGCTATCACAAACATGTAGTAACAGGCAATTTAAATATAGTCAAGGATGGAATTTTAAAAGATATCATGAGTAAAGGCACTAGTTTTAGATTAACAATTTCTAACAACAATAATACTGTTAAAAATCAAATTAATAATGATATAAATAATTTCATTACTAAATCTGCAGTTAAATATGGTTTGCCTTTAGAGGCATTTGATGAATTTAAGTACAATATTTTAAAAGACCTGATGAAATTTAACTATTGTTCTAAACCAGTACTCACTTATAAAGATGTAAAACAGAAAATTTATGATTTACAAAAGAATTTTATCATTGTTTACATAGATAAAGTGCCTGGTAATTATGCTATTATCTGTAAGTATTTTTATAATACTATGATTAATGAACATTTTTTAAACAATAAATCTTTCAATAGATTGGAATTGTCAGATAAAGAAATTACTAATCGAATCACTGCTATATACAGGAAATTGAATGTTTCCATTCATAAAATTAAGTTTCCATATATATTTTTAACACCTAAATTTGATAAAAATCATGTTAAATTTAGAACAGTAACAAATGGTTTTAAAACTTATATCATTGCTGCAGGTAAAATTCTGCACAATATTTTGAAAGAATTCATCAATAAGCAATGTAATAAAGCAATAATTAAAAATATTAAAGAAATTATAGATTTTTTTAAAGATAAAAATACTTATTCAGCTCATAGTTATGACTTTGAAGATCTTTTTAACTCTATTGATATCAATGATGTAATTAGGATAATTTTAGATAATCACAGAAATTATAACCATAATATTAATTTACAAAAATTTAGAACTCTAATAAATTTTGTCCTAAAAGAAAACTACATTAATTTTAAGGGTTCTCTGTACAAACAAGCCAAAGGTTTGCCTCATGGTGGCCCTGCTAGCAATAGTTTGGCTAATTTATATTTACACTTTTACGAAAATAATTATATTATTAATAATGATTATTACATTTTTAGATACATAGATGACCTAATTATTTTTGGTAAAAATAATAATTATAATCCCAATATCAATTTTTATCCGGGATATTTAAAGCTACTTAAAATTAATAATAATCCTGTTAAAAGTAAATCCTTGGATGTATCATTATATATTAAGGACTATAAATTACATAGCAATATTTATGATAAAAGAGATGATTTTAATTTTAACATTCTTGAAGTTCCTTCCTGGAATTCAAACTTATCAATTTCAATATATCGAAATATTATTTTGAATTATATTTATCGTAACAAGGTATTAGTTAGTGATAAATTTAATATATATTTAAATATTAATAACATTATTTAACATTGTATAGAACACAGTTACCCTCTTAAATTTATAAAAAATTATATAACAGTTAAATAAAAAAAAGTTTTTTCAGTTATACAGTTTATAGATAGATGGCGCCTCTAGCTAAGTAATTTTGTAATAATATATTTTATCAAAAATTAATCGTTTATGTCTGGATGGTATTTTTTATTTTCTATAAATTTTTAAAATAAAATATAGAAATTTTAAAAGTATATATATATATAGTAATATTGCTACTTTATCAATACATAATAATTATATGCGTTACTGTTATTGTCCATTAGAAACGAATATGTATTCACATGGTAAGTCTATTAGTTTGGCTTTGATTTTAAATATTTTAGTGATTATTAAAGGCGATAACATTACAGTATTACATTAATAGATTATGGTTTTATCTATAATATAGTTCAACTTCTCTAGAAATTTATTGCTTTCCCTATTGCCCAGAATACTGGCAAATTCAGGTGAAGGTTGGCTGGCCAGAAAACTTTGTTTAAACCTGCAATCCTAGTTCCTAAGGCTGGGAGTTTGCTTTTAGTATTTCTGTGGCTAAATCTTTTCTATTATGACGATAGTTATCTTAGGTATATAACTATTTTTAGTATATTTTTGAAATATATATATATTTATATATATATATGGGAGAAATTTATATAAAATATAGAACATAACAGGAAATACTTAATAAAAAAATGAAGATCAAATCTAATGAAATACAAATAAGAACCTAGCGAGTCAAAACGCAATTTTGGACTTAGGACCGAATAAGTGGGTTTAAACTAGTTTGAAGGAGCCAACCTTCCCCCTTTGCAACTCGTTAGGAAAGACCAAAAATAAAATAAATAGAAATTTAAAGTATAAAAATTCTAAGTATAAAAAATTCAAAGTATAAAAAAATCCAAAGTATAAAAAATCTCATAGAAATATGAAAGAACAACCGACTACTATTAAGCAAAAAATTCTCCCAAAATGTTTAAGCAGAAAAATATCAAAAGAATAACCCAATAAAAGGATTCTTCCAAAAAGATTTTTCAAAACTTCTGCTCACACATCTTATTCCAGGAGATCCAACAGTCTTGAAACCGATGGAAAGCTTTTATATGTTGTGAAAAAATCTAAAATGCACTTAAACGCATCCTTTATACCAGCTTGTAAGGAAGACGCCAAGAAAGATTACAATCAAATTTGGTAGGCTATAACTTGGTTGGTTGTCACAAATGTAGAAAATTGGTTGGTTGTCAAAATGTAGAAATTTGGTTTGGTTGCCAAAAATGTAGAAATTTTTCATTTTATAAGATTTTTAAGAAGGGTGTGGAAAAAATATAAACTGTGTGAAGAGTGTTAAAACAGAATCTTCACAGCAAAACCACTAATATGCTGACTTTGAGATCCTATTGTTGTATGGTGGTTTTGAAATCAGAAATAGCAAGACGATTAATGTATTTGTGATGAATATATGTTCTTAAGAAGTTAAAAGGATAGTCATGATCTAAGCAGCATTGGAAGAATTTCTTGATATTATTAAATTTATCTATTTTGTTGGTAGTTAAGTTATCATTCCTAAGTAAAAAATTCAAAACAATATTTCTGTAAATTGATACATGCAAATTATTGTTCCATACAGGAATTTTAATTTCATAGAAACTAAAGGAATCTCTTTTGTCATAAATGTTACAGACTACTCTATTGTCAATAAGATGCAAGTCTAAATCCAGGAATTCAACCATATTAGAGTTAAAATTAGTTTTAAGAAGGTTGTGATTGTCAGGGTAGAACATAATATTTGGTTTGAATTCACTATTTTTACCAAAATTTATTATATCATCTATATAAAGGATAAAGTAAGAAAGATTCATCAAAAATATGATCAATTTCAAAAAAATGTAAATACAGGTTAGCTAAACTATTACTGGCAGGACCACCCTGAGGTAATCCTCTGATCTGTTTATAAAGATTCTGATCAAATGCTATGAAAATTTCTTGTAAAACAAGATTAACCAGGATATCAAATTTTTCCTTTTTTATTGAATTATGCAATTCATATTTATCATAAATTAAATGTAGAACTCTAATATTATCATCTATATCAATAGAACTAAAAAGGTCTTCGAAGTCAAAGCCGTGCATGGCAAAAGCTGTCATATCCTTCGTGACTCTAACAATCTCTAAGCTATTTTTAATTATTGCTGTGTGTTGAAAGCTATCGATAGTATTTTGAAGAAGGGATTGTAAAATCTTCCCAGACTTCGTTATATATGTATTATACCCATTAGTAATACTTCGGAATTTTATTGGACTTTTGTGGAATTTTGGTGTTAAAAAAATTCGTGGGTATTTAATAGTTTTGAGATGAATATTTAATCTTTTGTTTAAAGCCAAAAGACGATTATCATCTTCTCTATTGCTGTGAATCGACTTTTGAAATGCATTATTCTTTAAAATATAATCACTTAATAATTTACTATAAAAATATTTACATATTATTGCATAATTAGCAGAGACTTTATCAACATAAGTTATCACGAAATCCTTTTGAATATTATCTATCAATACTTTAAGGTCTTTATACATAATTTCATTTTCAACGTTGAAATACAATTTTCCAATTTCTATTGCAACAAGAGATCTAAATTGATTGAATGCTTCTATCGGCATTCCGTATTTAATAGCCATTTTAAGGTAGAAAGTATCCAAATCTCTTGTGATTTGTTTTACAACGTTTGATTTATTTTTTGTGATCATAAGTCTAAAGCCAGTACCTTTTTCCATAAAATTTCTCAATAAATCATCTTTTACAATGCCAAGGTCTCCAGTGACAACGTGCTGATGATATTCATCAATATATATAATCACAATATAAATATCATTACATTGCTCCGGACATAGGAGCTCCGAAACTTGATTATAATTGAAAATAAATCTGCCAAGTTTCTTGTTATATTTGAAAGCCTTTTTAATAATAATATTTTTAATAGGAAAAAAGGATTGATATTTCTGAAATATACCTGAAAAATTAATTTTGTTAAAGGATTTATTCATAAATAACATGGTACAATATTCTGTAGTGTAATTTTCTACTGCATCTAATTTGATATTCATTTTTTGTACTAGATAATTATTAAGATCTCTAATCATATGCATACCATGGGAATCCAAAAACTTACATCTGCTTAAAATATCTGTCATAATTTTAATTTCTGTTTTATTCATTCCATTTCCGAAGTAGCATAATCTTCCCATCTCACTTAGTTCTTGACATCACCAAACTTTCAAACCATACAGGATTAACATGAGGGTTTTTAATTTAAGCGACTAACCCCCTTTTCTGGCCCACTACAATAATACAATTAACAAAAAGATGTGGCTCGACGAGACTTCATGGTACGAGTTTCAAAGCAGAGATTAAAAATCCTCGGAGAGATGGCATTTTTAAAGAATTTAAAATATTTTTAAAAAAAACGTGAAATAAAAGGGGGAATAGGATTAATGCAATATAGTTATAAAAATAAAGCTCCAAGAAATATTTATGGAATCAGGCAGGTACGCATGACCAAGTTGACCTAGGGTTAGAGATATAAAGGAAATAGGCCTGTAGAGGGGAAGCATGGAGGAGGTCGATTTCTCGTATATCTCGCGAAATGATGTAATACTATCGAACCGCGAAATAACAAGATTAGAGCCCAATTTAAAAGGGGAAACAAAAAAATTTTCTTACACCCCTTAGGAATAACTTGGGAACACTATATTTCAGTGCTGGAGCTCACACTAGACCTACCAATAGAGGGCTAAGTGAATAAATGGAATGGGTCTAGACGAGGAGAACATGTGGTTCAATTCTCAAATTATAGATTCAAATACATTTCAATATTATTAAACATTTAAAAAAGTTTTAAAGTTTAAAAAACATTTAAACGTTGAAATAAAATACAAGGAATGCCGAATGACAAAGAAATGTGTGTGTGGTGAGAATATATACAAAGGAAGTAGGCGATCAAGTTTACTAGATCCTAGCGGACTGAGAGGCTCAGGTATCGAGCTACTGGTTGAATATACATATATTTTACAATATTATTTTAACGCGAAATTCTGATAAGGCGAAAATTATTTCATTTCTCTCAATTTCATATTAAATGATTTTTGGTTTATTCATAACTGATTTGTATTTTTTAAATCTATGAGAAGAGAGGTACAACTCTTTACTTTTTTCCTTTATTATACTTAAGACAAAAGAAATCTTTTATTTTGCATCAAAGCTCATTTCAAAATTATAGTAGATTCCTCCAATCTGATGTTATTTTCACTGCTTGTTAACAAGAAGCATGCATAGCATTGTAAATATGTAAGAGAAGAGTTGTTGAAGAAAATTAACATTTTCAATTTTACACCCTCCCAAATTAAATGATTTCAAGAACTACAAAATACATGCCTTATTCAATTACATTGGCACGCTTAATACCCAAGCCAGATTTTAAGAACACACGTAAGAAATATAGAAACCGCTTTGAAAGTGACACTGAAACATTTATATTTGATAAATTTGAATAAAAATTGGTACATACTTTGCCATATATAACTAGGGGAATAGCATTGCATAGCATCTCAAATTATAAATCCTTTGATCTAAATGTGAAGTCCAATTTTAAAATGTACATCTTCTTACAAAAATATCTTTTTAAAGAAATATAAATATTTAGTTGTTTAAATTTTTAATCCTTGAGAAGGTGGGCACTCGATATTACCATTAGTGTTTGCTCCGGACAACAGAGTTCACAAGAAAAGTCGTAATTACATTGAAAAATGTTATTAAGAAAAAGTATACTTACCTAATTTTGAGGTCTTTAAAATTTTTCTTTTATAATTTAAAAAAAATTAGATAAAAACTGAACTGAAATATTTCAAATCCTCGTTACTTTTATCAAGGACACAAATCTTACACACTTTTCACTATCATTAGAGAAATGATGCTTGTCATATTTTGTTCAGGTTATTGCAGTGTTATTGTCCTTTAATGATTGATAAGTGGTATTTTAAACGTTTTCTTGTTTGTGTCTTTTTGACAGGGCGCAGTTTGTCCCGTGGTATACATTTGAACTCATATCTATCTTGATGGAGATTTTTAGGTAGCATTTTAAAATTTTCCTTTCCACTCAAACGTTTCAAGCTCATCCTTTTTTATGAAACTTACTTTTGCTGTCGTGGCTGATATCCACTATTTAATTCTCTTCCATTGCCGAAAGAATTCATACTTCTTCCAATATAGATTACAGATGTCATTTTCATTATTTTTAGATTCTGTTCATCTACAATTATAAACCATATTGAGACGAACAACGCAGCAATCCAAATTACTATGTTGTTCACAGGAAAAAAATGAAGCATTTTCATTGAGAATGTATTGCAACTATAGTGGTCGCGTGTGAAAGTCACCCAAAGTAAATTAATATTGTAAGAAATACTCTTGCCATTCAATAAAAAAAGGGATAAAAGTGAAAAATTCATTTTACACTGCTGGCCACCGTAAATGCAACACCATGAAAGACAAGATATAGCACAACAAAATTTATTTTGTTGATAACATATTGACCAAGTATCAAATGATTAAATATATACTCTTCTGAAGAGTGGTTCCTGCCAGAATAAGTAGCCAGAGTAGCCGCAATTGTTGGAGATCACCGCTGCCACACGCCTCGGCATTGATTCAAAGAAACTTTGGATGTGTTCTTGGGGTACAGCAGACCAAGCAGCCTCAACAAGTTTCCAGAGTTGATCTGGATTTGCAGATGTGGGTTTAATCTGGGTCAATCGTTGACAACCATGGACCACATGTTTTTTATTGGCAAAAGATTCGGAGAGTGAGCCGGCCAGGGAAGCAATTCAATCTGGTGATTGATGAAGAACCTTTGGACAATGCGTGCCACGTGCGGTCGCGATTTTTCCTGTTGAAATATTAATGTGGCCAAGCCCTGAATTTAAGCAAGGACAACTGGCTTCAACACGTCGGAGATGTAGCGCTGGCTGTTTAAAGTACCGGCAATGCGTACTAAAGGAGCGTGAGAGTGATTTCTAATACCACCCCATACCATAATCCTCGGTGTAGGACGAGTGTGGCGGTGAATAACGCAACTGTTCAGTCTCCTCTCTCCACGGTGTCTCCAGACTCGAATCCGATCATTGTGGTTTTGCAGACAAATGTGTGACTCGTCAGTAAAAACTACTTCATTCCGTTCTGCCGTCCACATCCATCTTTCATCGCACTATTTGCGGCGGAGACGTCTGTGGTTCTGCGTCAAGGGTAGACCAAGCAATGGACATCTTGCGGACAGACCACTCTGCTGTAAACGGCGTCGAATGGTACCCGTAGACACTGAATGATGCGTTACAGAATCAATGTGCTGTGCTATGGTTCGTGATGTAACTGAGCGATCCATCACTGCCATGCGCATAATTTGCCTGTCCTCACGTGAAGTGGTGCACTGAAGTGGATGCTATCGACCACGTTGGTCCGTCGTACCCTCCTGCATCCAACGGTCCCATATCCGCATTACAGTTGTTTTGTTTCATCCAACACGACTACCGATTTCCCTGAAAGATAATCCACAATCTCGGTAGGCCACTCTCTCTCTCTCTCTATCCTTCCTCCGTCGAACTCGTTTACTTGATCAAGAGCTGATCGCTCTTTTCTACGAGACATAACTGATCGTTTTTTGAAAAACGACAAGAAAAACACAATTGCGAAACTTAAAATCGTCGAAATCTCCAAACATTAAATAGCGGTGTTGTGGCGCCACAGATTTGCGTGTGTGCGCTGAAATTGTAATCATTTGCATATCTCACTAATGCATGTTGTAAATTTCATGTTATTTCCATGCTTCCTTCAGGATATTGCATTTACGGTGGCCAGCAGTGTGTTTTCCATGTATCTTGCCAAATAGGAAGATACTGGCACAAGGTCATTGGTATAACAAATAAAGTTTTTTCTGAGAATTAAAAGTTTCGTGAGTCTGTGGTGATATTTTGTACACCACTCCCGGGATGAAATTATAAGGAATTTTTGTAAAATATGTTGCATCAACAAGCTTGGGAGTTCCGTATATTTAGAACTTAATTATCCAAATATATAAGGCAATATACAAAGGACATAAATCCCGTTGTGTACTTGGGTTTATCTTGTCCGCAATTCCAGAACTACTTAAAACAGCATTAAAGGAAAACATCCTTAGGTTATTTTAGAAAAAATAGCACTTTACGCAACATTAGCAACGTGATGGTGATATAAAAAACATACAAGACAAGCAAAATTTTAGGGAATTTGGGTATTTAGATATTCGCTACAGCGCGCACACTTAAATATATGTAGTCCAAATTTCTCTACAAGATAGAGATAAATAAACATAATCAAAATGGAAAAGAAATGAAATTACAAGATAACTAGATCATAGATTTTAAAAGGATCATGAAAAATTAAAATAATAGAGTTAAATATAAAAGTATGGATGCTATAGTATTATAAATATTACTGACTCAGGACAGCTTATATGTAAAATAATTTATATTATAGTGGGGTTGAACATGTTTTGTAGCTAGTCAAATATCCTCCTTTCTGTTAATAATACTGATCAAAAACCTATTGAAAATAATGGATAGAAAATCTAAATCCATTGTGAGAAATTGGTAACTTCCCTAGAAATTGCATTCAAAAATGCAGAGTCCGCGCTAAATCTGATCTGGAAAAAAAACATTTCGATTAAAATGTATTTTAACGCGGAGAGATGACATCTTGCTTAAGTAATAGCGTCTGCTTTTACTAAAACACTTGTAGGTTTTGTTCTATTAGACGGAAGTTAATGCATCTGGTATTTTTATAAAGCTAATAAGATGGCCTATAAAATAAAATCATAAAAAAATTTGTCAGTTTTTGCGAAATTCACAATTTTAGGGTGGTCGGATACCCTAAGCGAACTGCAATTTGACCTCAAAATTACTTTTTTTCCCACTGGGCTACATATTAGCAACTAATGCTTAGAAAACACCTCAAGTCTTCTCGAGTGAAAGCCATTTCATCGGTTGCCCGGTCTAGCTGCTGTTTACACTATCAAATTATGACCGTTGATTTGTATGTATTCCAACTCCTCGGATGATAAATCGTGCCGTGATTTAATGTTGCCAAGAGTACCAAAGCAAAATTTATACTCAAGGGATGTTTCACAAACCACATATTCATATGACAAGCATGCCTAAAATTTTCGCATTAAGGAAATATGTCAACTGCATCCGGGATTTTCGGCCTCTTCCGACTTTTGTAGCGCCCAATAACATTAATATGTGACACATTTAAAGAACAAAACATGTATAATTAACCAAAAATATTTAGTGAAGTTCCATTCCTTAACCTCTGAAATATTTAATTCTTTGATCAAAAATGTTAAATCGAGAGAATTTTGTCATAAATATCACACATTTAAAGAATTGTTTTTAAAAAAATTTAATTGTTTACTGATGCAGACTTGGGCTTACGAAGTGGACACACTACATCTAAACCACCGAAACTGACTGGCCTCACAATAAGGAATGGTTTAAAAATACATTGATCACCAATGAAAATACAGCACCATGAAGCAGTGCTAAGAAATATATATTTATTGTGCATAAAGTGATCATAAAAAACTAAAACGATTACAATTGCAAGAAGTTTGTAGATTTATTGGTGAGTGAAATTAGAAACAGTGACATCCCTTGCAGCTAAAACGGTCCGTACTTGGTTAAACATGGAATCGAACTCTGACTGACAAAAACGTATAATTCATCCCATGTTGCTAAATTGTATGTCTTCATCAACCGTATTAGAGAAGTGGATGCCCTTCTTTCAGCCACGTATGGCCAGATGTATGGATGAGAGATTTGGAGTCCGATCAAACCAAGGCATTAATCGAATACCCTGTTTTTCAAAGAAGATTGGAACAGAAAGTGCAACATGTAGACTTGGAGAGAATGTTTTGGGAGGCCTCTAATATACGGCACAGAAATGGAAGATGAAAGAAATTTACCAAAATTGGCTCAAATTACCATTGATCCGAGCTAGAATCGTACATGTCGTGTACACCCGGAAAAACGACAATTTGTCACTCCTGCTTTCAGTTTTTTCGTACGGTGCAAGAGAGTTGTTGTCTCTCTCTATGCTGGTTTGTCAAAGGAAGCTAAAATAATGGTCACCGTGATGACATTCCACAGTGGCCCATTTCAATACTACAGATCCATGATGCAGGGTTTTGTAGCGTTATCCTCACAATATGTCTGTTCTTTCGGACGTTATTCATTGGAGTTTGTGAAGATATTTTATGTCGTTCAGTATGACTCTCAGCAACTCATTGATTCCCAGTTCGCATGATGGTGGTTGGATTTTGAACAGTGTGAAATGTGACGCCACAGATAGATTATCCACACTTTCGATAGACAGCAATCCTGCCTTTTTTGAAACCGCTCACTAGCCGGTAAGCAATTCTTATTCTAATTCGAGGCATGGCATAATATTCTTTTAGATTTCCGATCTAATAAAGCGCTTCACGAATGAGAAATCTGTTGCAAAACTTTTCTTTCATGTGGTGCCTTAGATGTCATTTCTCTCTCCTAAATCGTTTAAACTTAGACTTTGATAATTTTTATTTGGCATATGGATCGTTGAGAGATCCCCACTCCCATTTCTTGAAAAGTATGACTTTGAACCTGAGTCTGTGGGTGGGTTTCCTTCTTTTTAGGAAGCCTTGGGAAGATTTGATGAAAGACTTGGAGGAGTGGGAAGGGGAAAGAGCTATTTGTCGGGAGAACTCTGTTGAGAGAATCAGCATTCAATTTGGAACTGAGATATGAATCGGCTGAGGTGTGGCTGCCCTGACTTAAAATAATTTAAGGATTTATGTTTAATAATAAAAGGCAAGTTGCCTGGGTGGGTGTATCAAAGAAAAAAATTAAGAAAGAAAAATCAAAGAAAAAATCGAGATGAAAGCTCCATTCCTGAGAGGTCACATTCCCTGTTACCGGTCGGACTCGAGAGTGATTCAAATTGGTTGAATGGTTAATTTCGCTCGTGCTGCCTAGCATGTAGAAAGCAGAGAAATAGGGTGGATTATCTGAGTCGAAAGGAAATCTCCTTGGTCGTTAAGTTTTGCCATGCGAGATGTGGTTATTAATAACGATTATATTTGGAGTTTTCAGTGTTTGGAAGAATATTAAAAATTTAATTACAATATCATGATTGCGGGTTTTAAAGGTATTAATTTTAAGCGCATTATAAATATTTTTATTTCTCATATATCTATTAGCTCTTGCTATCATTCTGATACTAGAATGTTAAACGTTATTTACAAGTTTAATATTAGAATTGGTTGTACATCCTTCCCAGGGTTTGCATAGGCTAAGATGGACCATAAAACAGCACTATAGAGAAGTACTTTATTGCTAATTTTTATAGAATTCCGGCAGATTAAGGGGTGGAAAAGTGTAAGTGCGATCCGGAATTTTTCTCTGGCGTGTACAATGTGATGTTCCCATGTGAGTGATTTGTCTAAAATTACACCAAGATATTTCACGCGCTGAGACCACGGAATTTTGATATTGTTACAAGTAGGTTCAGGAACTGGAGTTCTCGTGCTTGTAAATAAAATGGCTATTTTTTTAATGACAACGTTAATTTTTTATTTTCTATGTGTGAAAGTATTCTTGAGAAAATGCAGGTGTTTGTTAAGTGTTATTGTGATTGGGTTATGGTTTTCATATAGCTGCGAAAGCAGTGTAATCAGCAAAGTGATTAATTTTGGTTTTGTTGTGAGAAGGTATATCATTCATATAAATACCGATCACAACCTCAAAATGCTCTGACTTACTAATTATTTGCAAACCAAGTGCGGGGCCCCTAAGCCGATAACGAAAGCAAGCAAACATCGACCTCCTAGGAGCTTCCAGACACATATAGAGCTATCAGAATACTTCGCGCAGAGTTGTTACTCTACCTGGAAATACGACATTATGCCACCCTTGTTTCCAGCTTTGTCATTTGTCATCCTAGTAACCCTCCTTTTCTCATAATTCTATATAACCTCTTCCCCCTTTGACGTAATTGTGACGTTTGTAAGATCTTTCTTTCCTCGTATTCGGATTGCGATGACAAACAGTTTACACATGAATGGATGAAATAAAACAGAAATAAAAATTAAAACAGAAAAGTAAAAGCAGTAATGAGTTTCTGCTATGGGAAGCCTTGCTGACCTTGGAACAAAGAAAAATATATAAGGGAATATAAGTCTTTTCTCAAACGTAAAAACAACTTGAAATAGGCAAACCGAAAGAAAAATATTAATACTGTTAAAAAATTTTACTAATACTATATATTGCTTTACTAGTACCGTGTATAAGTAAATTTTTGGCTGAAAAAAAATGGCATTAACTCGAATAAAAAATAACTATCTGAAACACATAAATCAGGCCTACTTTGAAATAATCAACAACACTACTAGAAATAAATAGAAATAAGCATACTTTTTGCAATATTTTAATTAAAATTAATTGCAATTTTTACAAAGAGCAAGCAAATGAATAAATAGTTAAATAAATAATGTGATAATTATATATATTTTTATAGATATATGCTGTGTATATGGATATATGATGCATATATATTTATATTTTTATCCAGAAAAAATACTTTAAGAACAGATTATAAGAAACAAAGTCACTCTGACATGCCATGGGACCTAAAATCGCATCAATACAGAATTTGAATGAAATCAATGGAAAATATGATATTTAGCAATTTTATTAATAAATCTTTATAAAATGGCACGCATCATTTTAGCAAAAAAAAATGAAACTTCACAAAGATTTATGATTGATAATATATCAAGTGAACTTCCAAAGATTATAATATGATTTTATTTATCGGATGTAATTCTTATTCATTGGTAGATAATTCACTAATTTTCAGAGTGCAGTATCTTCCAATATATTGAGTTCGCTGCTCGAAGCTTTTTCTTTCGAACTTCTTGAATCTAGTGCTGCTTAAATTGTTTTTCAAAGTTTTCTGAAGAATCATACATTACATATTTCTACAACAAAATTATAGACTTATTTACTACTTTTGTTTCAAAATTCAAGGTTAGAAAAGCAAAGATGTTTCAGCCGGTATGTAGGTCACAAGTACTGAGTGTGATTGATGATACGTAAGGTTCAAGTGGGTGTTTACTTCTCAAGTCGTTTGAGGGTCGATTAACTAGCTTCCGGCAGAGATCAATCAAATGGCTCAATCAAACGGCGATTGAGATGCTGGGGATTCTTCATGAAATACGAGGCCCGAATACGTCGAAGGGAATATCTTGGCTCTTTCGTTTCAGTTTTTCACTTGCAACTTTGAGAAAAAATTTCATGAGGCAAAATAATTAATAGATATAAAGTTTGCAGATTTATGAGTGTATCAGTTATTTTTTTTTTATCTTTAACATGTATGTACACTAATTTTAAACAGTTAAAATATTATTTGTTAAAAGTTTTTAATGGTTTTAAAACGACATTTATAATTTTTAAATATGAAATAAAGCTTTATGAATCCATTTGTAGTATATTAAGTGACAAATAAGCATTTAAAAGATAGATATTTACATAAGTGTATCATAATCTTTAAAAAAATGATTATTCTTTTAATGCATTATTGACAAATATAATGTGTATGAATATTCCAAATTCTAGGACTTCAAATTTGTTAAACTTTCGAGTTTTCCTTTTCTATGGAAGAACTATTTTAAATTAAATGATCAATTTTTTTTTTCATTTCAATTTTGGCAAGAATAGAATCGGAAAACTTTATTAAGAATTTAAGATTCTTATAAATAATTCATAATATTTTTATACTGTAAAGAGTAGATAATTTATTTCATTTATATACATATATATCTATAAATTAAAGTATAAAAAGTTAAAAGCTTATAAAAATGTAAAATGCAGATTTTTGCATACTGTAATGTTAATTTTTTTAAAAAAATTGAGTACTGGCTATAGTTTATCGAATTTTTGTAAGCTAATAGCGAATTTTCAAGTATATTTGCCTGGTTAGAAAATATTTAAAATTCCAAAGTATTGAAGCGTGGCTTTTAATATAGTCCGAAAATTTATTCTTTAAAAATTAAAATTGCAGAAAAGTATTCAAACACTTAATTGTGGCTGAAAGCTTTTGAGGGTTTTTTGACACATTTAATATCATATTTTAAATTTTTAAGAATAAGTGCCCTGAAAGTATATATAATACTATAGTACAATTAAGCAGCAATTTATTTTATTGTATACAGGAAGCCTTATGTTTTGAAGAATTCCAAGATTTCACAGACTGAGATAGAAAGATATTCAAATTTTATTTAGCGGAAAAATATTTTGCGGGAAATAATTTTTAATAGACCATTTAAATAGATATGAGACGGATTCTTCTAAATTTTAAAAAATGAACATGAGTTTTTTTTCTGAAATATTACATTATTTTGAATTTTAGTATGATATTAATGTAAATCAATTCTGAAAGGAAAAATTTAGTTCTACTTTTACATTCACCTTTAGCTGATGTTTTGAGAAAAAGGGACTGTGGAATATGTCACGACAACGTGATATACCGGAATGCATGGCCTGGAATTTTTGCAGGAATCCATAGAAACACAAAGAAAAGTTGAGGACACTGTGAGAGTGGCAAGAAGTGTTATTGCTAGACTTTGGAATATATTTCAAGAAATCGGGCACATTCCAAGTCGGCCAGGATAAGGTCTTCAACTCAACGAGAGTAAATAATGACTGATACATTATGTTAACTGATCTTAGAGACAGAACAGCCAATGTAATGCAGATTCAAAAGCAGTAGCTTTTAGCAACACGATGAAGGATCAAGTGAAGCAATTGGACAAAGTCTTCATGCAGGTCATCTATATCATCGTAGTTTAATGGTGTGAATTCCTTTGATAACCAGACACCAAGCAGCTGGATGGAAACGGACTTTTAAACATCAAGAATTGATGCAAAGTGATTAGAAAAAAGGGCTGTTTCTAGACGAGTCCAGATTCTGTTTAGAGTGTGACTCCAAGCACGTTTTTGTATGGTGAGAAGGCGGCCCTCGAAATAAACCTATATTTGCTTAGCGTAGATGGAAATTCAGACGAGGTGGTTTGCTGGTATGGTGTCGAATCAGCAGAGGTGGATGTACTGACTTGCATACGATTCGGAATGGTAATTGTATGGCTGAAAGGTATGCATACGGGATTGAGATCCTGGGATCTCATATCGTAACTTACGTTGCAGGCATTGGAGATTCCATTATTTTAATGCAGGATAATGACAGATATCACATACACTGCTGGCAACCGTAAATACAACACCAAGAAAGACAAGAGATAGCACAAACAAAACTTATTTTGCAAATAACTCATTGACTAAGTATCAAATGATTAAATTTAAAAAATTGTATGGAGTGTGGTTTCTGCCAAAATCAGTAGCCAGAGTAGCCGCCATTGTTAGAGAACACCGCTGTCACACGTCTCGGCATTGATTCAAAGAGACTTTGGATGTGTTCTTGGGGTACAGAAGACCAAGCTGCTTCCACACGTCGCCAAAGTTGATCTGGTGTGGTAGCTGGGGGTGTAATCTGGATCAATCGTTGAGCAACCATGAACCACATGTTTTCTATCGGTGAAAGATCCGGAAAGCGAGCTGGCAAGGGAAGCAATTCAATCTGGTGATTGACGAAGAACCTTTGGATAATGCGTGCCACGTGTGGTCGTGCATTATCCTGCTGAAATATGGCTGTGGCAGAGCCCTGAATGTAGGGAAGGACAACTGGCTCTAACACCTCGGAGATGTAACGCTGGCTGTTTAAAGTACCGGCAATGCATACTAGATGGGTGCGAGAGTGATATCCAATGCCGCCCCATACCATAATACAAGCTGCAGGACCAGTGTGGGGGTGCATAACGCAGCTGTTCAGCATCCTCTCTCCACGGTGTCTCCAGACTCGAATCCCACCATCGTGGTGTTGTAGACAGATGCATGACTCGTCAGTAAAGACAACTTCATTCCATTCTGCCACCCACATCCTTCTTTCATCGCACCATTGGTGGCGGAGACGTCTGTGGTTCTGCGTCAAGGGTAGACAAAGCAATGGACGTCTTGCGGACAGACCACTCTGCTGTAAACGTCGTCGAATGGTACGCGCAGACACTGAATGATGCGTTACAGACTCAATGTGCTGTTCTATGGTTCGTAATGTGACTGAGCGATCCGTCACTGCCATGCGCACAATTTGCCTGTCCTCGCGTGAAGTGGTCACTGAGGTGGATGTGATCGACCACGTCGGTCCGTCGTATCTTCCTGCATCCAACGATCACATATCCGCATTACAGTTGTTTAGTTTCGTCCAACACGACTACCGATATCCCTGAAAGATAATCCACATTATCCTTCCTCTGTCGAACTCGGATACTTGATCAAAAGCTGATCGCTGTTTTCTACGAGACATAACTGATCGTTTTTTGAAAAAACCACAAGAAAAACACAATTGCCGAACTTGAAATCGTCGAAATCTCCAAGCCTTAAATATCGCTTTGAGGTGGCGTCAGAGGCGTGCGTGATGTGTGCCTGCGCTGAAATTCTAATCATTTGCATATCTAACCTCTGCTAATGCATGTTGTAAATTTCATGTTATTTGCGTGCTTCCTTCAGCGTGTTTCATTTATGGTGATCAGCAGTGTAACAACAGTATTGAGGAAAACTTTCTTGAAGCTGAAACGCTACAGGGTATGGAGTGATTGGCATGTTCTTCTGAACTCAATCCAATGGAGCGTGTTTGGGGACACACTCAGAAAACACGCTCTTACAAGATCAAGACATCTTGTTACATGGGGAACAGGATAATAGGACTTCCTCAAGGGAAAGGAACATATTCTTTAAAGTTTCATAGATAACCTAATCGCATTCATGCTAAACAAGAGTGAGGAAGTCTTAGTAGAGCTTGGAGACCACACACCATATTAAATACGCTGTATGATTTTCAACCTTGCAGGTTTTTTTATATTTGCATGTAACCAAATTGTTACCATGAACCTTTATTTTATATCCTTGATGCCATTCCAAAGAATTAAAGTTTCCAGTCAAATGTTTGCTTCTATTTGTCTGTATTACTTTTTATTACACCTGATTTCTCCATTGTATGCCTTTGCGTGGCTGTCGCGCAACAGTTTCATCACTTTTTCTTGCTTGATCTCCTACTTTTTTTAAGCAGTGTATTTTGGATTTTAAAGAAAAACGTTTAGTTACAGTCTCTTACTGGTATATGCAAAATCTTCATCATTATATTATAAATTCCTCCTAAATCTATTTTAAATATCAATAAATCATGGTTATGTTTCTCAATTTCTATGTTACCAATTTAGATTTTCGCCTCTGAATTATTATCTTAACTATTATTAATAAATACTTACATATCTTCATTTTAAGTGGTTGAATGTAATACCGTAATGCAGATAATTAATTTTGTTCATGGATCAAATATTTTTATAATTGGAATGCATTTATGCATGCTAGGAAATACATTGAAATTTATAGAAATGTTTTGAATTTACTAATAAATTACATAAGTTTCACACTCCCAATATTTTAAGACGTATGTCATATGACTGAAAAATGCTAAAAGTTAAATTTTTACACAAAATTGCTTTAAAAGTACACCATGAGTGCTCACGAGTTTCATCTTTAAAACAGTATAATCCCAAATGAACAATGGTCGTAACAAAAAGTATTTCTATATACTATGCTATGAAGTTGATACCTGAGCTTGTCTACAATTATTCAAACCTCCACACAGCCCAAATAATAATATTTGTACATTGAGCATCAAATACTATACATGACATTTATTAAGATTAACACTAGAATGTCCATCGATGTCGATTGGACACCAGAACCTATTTAAAAATTTCTACACTTAACTATAAAAACTTAACTCAATAAATGTAACTTATTATTTACATCAATCCATTCATAACTGGAGAATTTTTTTCTAGAGAAATTCCCTATTCCTTTTCGTACTTTAATCACCAATTTTCATTAAAACGCTGAACATTTAAACGTCTTTTTGTCAATTCGAAATTTATTGCTCTTTTTTTTTTCCCTGGGATTTTTTGGAAGGAAGGCTGGTCCATTATGTAAAAAAAAAGTAAATTCCTTAAATGGAATTTGTTTACTATTACAAAGATGTCATTTAAATTTGAGGTTTCTGAAATAAATATATAAAAAGCAAGAATTTTCAACTAGCTTTTTATTATGTTTGGACAGTTTAAAATTGAACTAAATGTGTTATGAACATTCGAAACAAGATTTCTTTCAGATAACAGGGATAAAATAAGAAAACCTATGATGCAGCTCAAATTGGATTTTTAGTAAATGTTTAAATTGTAATGCTAAAGAAAACGAGGCTAAATGTACGGTAAAGACATTCTGAAGGCTTATACAAAGTTTGTTTTTTCTTAAATGTTCTTAACTGCAGATTTCTTCTTTGTTATGTAAAGCATTATTAAAGAACAAGCATGTCGAAATGCATTTTAGAGATTATCCATTTTAAATCACGCCTTCTAGTTTCTTAGGTCTTGAAAAAAGGAAAACACTAAGAACGTTCAAATTGAAAATATAATTTTTCTTGCAATATATTTTACTAAAACTCATAATCAGTCCAGAAATCTCTATGACTAAACAATTAAATTCTTAAGAAACACGTTGTTTTCAAAGGTTTCAATTATAACATTCAAATGGTATTTTTGATAAAAGAAGTAATTATTCGTTTGGTTAAGAAAAATAGCTTCTCTAAATATTCTAAATATTCTATTCTTCTCTAAACACACCAGTTGCTATTTAAATTCATCACATATAAAAGTTTCTTTGTTAACTCGAATCTTGATCGTTATATATTGTTAGTGATGATGAATATTTGAGTCTTACGCACGCCTTTGCAGTAGGTAGTGACATGGAGTACTACATCACAAAACCCACAGTTGAGAAATTTTTTTTTTAAATTATCATTACAAGTTTTCCCACATTTTCACAAAAGTACAAGTTATTCAAAAGGATTTGCGTAAAACTGGATACAGCACTTAAGCTTTGTATTCAACTTATATCTAAAATAAATCGATCCATTTTTTAGAGTAACTTTGCCGACAAATGCATATAACCAAAACAATCTTCGAACTAACTAACCTCAGGTTTTTGCAAATAAAATTAAGGGATCCCTTGTTAGAGGAATCATTCAAATTTTTTCAATTGTAGTAATTGTTATCAAACCACGGCAAAATGCCATCTAAAGTTCAGGTATTTAAAGTGTGGAAAAGAACATTTAACTAAAAACTGCGAAATAAAAGAAAAATAGGGTACTGCTTATTTTATAAACTGTAAAAAACACGGACACATACTACCTGCTACACCAAATGCCTAAAATTTTCAAAGCCAAAAAAGGGCTCTCCTGTTGAAAACAAATTAAAAAATGATACTTTCAGTAATATCGAAAAACAAAAAGGAGTGTCTTATAACGACATTGTTACCGGTGTTACTCCCGACTTTTTCCTTCAAATTAATAATGAAACCCAAAATCATAACAATAAACAAAACAGTAATTTTTAAAGCATTCGAGGATTCAGCCAGAACCAGGAAGACAATATCTGTAATTTTCTTTAAAATGTTGAACTTTTCAATATTATTTCTAACTTAGCAAAATAATGACAAAATTTTTGCACTTACTACATAAATTTAAATTCGCTGAAAGAGATAAGCAAAACGCATATCTAATAGTTGAATCCTTGTTAAATGATTAGTAAATTTTCTTTATTTAACTTCAAAAAATCCCCTTCATTATTTTAATTACATTTTCTCTTTTAATATTAAACTAAATAGATTTTTTTTTACTTTGTATTGGGCAGTCGAGAGCAAACACGCACTCCCACCTCCTACCAAAACACTCCGTTCTAGAAGTCTACCCCTTTATTTTATCTTCCTGAAACCACGAATCCTCAAAACTTACACGTTGACAACACAATTGCATGTCTAAGTCTCTGATAGGGTGTTAAGGGCTGCTGATGCAGCCCACTTGCCCTGCGAAACCATCACATTTAAAGTGTGCTCGAAACCTGTTTTCAAGCTCTCAAAACTCGTCTTGCTTGATAAGATTCCCAATGCTAATTAATGGTAATTGTAATTTATCTTTTAGATTTATAATTCTTGTATACATAGAAATTCTTTTAAGTTTGTGATTGATGAATTAAATAGCACAGGAAAACGTGATTTCTTTTCTTATTCTCATTGCTATTATTTTTCTTATTTATTTCTTATTCTCATCTGCTATTTTTTATTTTGTATCTAAAAAATGATGAATTTTATCCTTAAATTATCTTGTGGGTCTTCTGGACAATCAAGAAAATTATTTTATCAGATGGAAGGGTAGAAACAAGTATAATGGATTTTGATACAGATGTATCAAACTGTTTCAAAAAGTATAATTATCGGTAACAAAAGATAAATTATAACTGTATTTGCATATAGATTTAAGAAATACGAATACGATCCGGATGAATATTACAGATTAAAATAATCAAATATCACTATTATATACATAAATTCATATTCTTCAAAGAAAAATGTATTTCGTAAATGTAATATTTTTTACAAATTTAATTTTTGTTTGAAATGCAAAATGTTTTCTTATGTTAACTTTCCTATTTTTCCATGCTGAATGTGTCCGTAATTTCAAAATCTGAATGCCTAACTATCAATTTCTTTCAAAATAACGCATCAAATAAGTTTTTTACTATTAAATTTTATTTACTTTTTAAATTCACAAACAGATAATTTGGTAGATTCTTCAATATAATTCATTTAATTATACTTTGCACCAGTTTTTATTCAGATATTTCGCACATAAATGGCTGTTTGCTATGCCCATTTACCAATTTTTGTTTACAAAGTTTTCCCAATGTTTCGAAAAATTGGCTTGAATGCCAATGAAAAAATTGAGTATGATTTTTTATTTGCTATATTCACGGTTGTGTTTTTTTGAAGAACGCGTTTTTATATTTTGTGAATAAATTAAAAAGAAACATGAATGCGCGTGCGTGCTTAATTGGATTCTCATTACATTTTAATATCTAGAACTTGAAAGACTCCTAAAAGTATATGTTCAACACAAATTCTTCTAATATACACACGGAAATTAGAATTAAAGTTTTTGTTAATACATTATAAAAAAAAGAGCCACTGTGATCAGAATGACGTCAAATTTGAATGGAACATTATTCAAGATTGAGGAAAGTGCATGGCTTAAGAAAAGAAGAGCTCCAAATTTTATCAACAGATGGCGCTGTAAGCATCAGAATATGTAAATGAAAATACCTGCGCTGCTTGTAAAGCTTTTTTACAAGAATAATGGCTTTGCACCAACAGCTCTGAAAGTGTTCATAATGAAAAGGCGTTGGTCGGATGACTGCCCACGATCTGGAGAAAGTGATTCAAAAATTGAAAGAGGCAGGCCCTTCTCATATGCAATCTGGTAGAAGTTGAAACAGAGTTAATTCGACGGTAGTTGAAGAAGTAACAATAGTAGTGCATGAACAGTCAAGTGGTGGCTTAGAACCATGAGAGATCTCGGGAAATTGCCCGGACAAGACTGTAAATACTCTGCAAAAAATTCTACAAAACATCCTGCGTTGATATCCATATAAAATTAGCCATGTGCAGGATTCGCTTCCTTTCTTACCTACCGGCATGAGTGTTTTTTGCTTTAGAATTTCTTGCTCGTTTGAAAGTGGACAATGAATTTGAAAGGAAACATTTGTGGTCAGATGAAGCCCATTTCCATCTGAGAGAATATGTCAATACACAGAAATCCAGAATATGGGCAACAGAGAATCCACTCGTGACTCAGCTTGTACCAGTTCATCCTGCAAATGTTACTATTCGGTGCGGGTTTACGATATCATTTATTATAGAGCCATACTTTTCCGAGGCGTCTGGTACTTTTAGTCCTGTTACCGTCACTGGTCAGTGCTATGGGTATCTTTTGCGCAACCACATCATTCCAGATCTTCAACAGCGTGGTTGTGTGGATGGGATCATTTTTATGCAAAATGGTGCTCGGCCTCATATTGCAAATTCAGTGAAGCAGCTGTTAAAGGGGTATTTTGGAAATGCTAGAGTTAGCCGCCGTTTCTTTACAGCCTAGTAACTCCGATCATCTGATCTTAATCTGTCTGGCGATGGGCCTATTTGAGAGATGTGCTCAGTGCTCCAATTCCACACTTAGCTTAAGGCAGTCAGTAAGTAGGCTGAAATCTTCAGGTTATCGATTTTGAGATTTTCCTGTTTCTAAAATCTCTAGTTCATGTCCTTTCCAGTGATATAACAATTATGCTAATTTATGAACGAGAATTATGTCAAAAGGACTGTTAAAAATAATCAGCTGTTTTGCCCGCCCCTTTTGACAGTTAAAAGTATAAACATTGTCTTTTTAAACCTGGGGAAAAGTTGCAAAGCCTGTACTGATTTTATTTATTCATACACAATTAACTTTAGATAACTGCATATTAACTGCCAGCTTAACTGTTAAATTTGCTAAAAACATTTGGAGACAATTTTGGACAGTGGTTTTGAATGTTACATTTAATATTTCGTTATTTTCACTGAAATTTAGGTCTATTCTTTACTTTAAGTTTATTTGTAATTAGTTATTATTACTGATTAGTAAATCTACGCGTGTCTAAATATAGTGTTAAAAATATATAGAAATATTTGAAGGTAAAACTATTTGTGAAATTTAAAATTTTTAAGTTGCCTTTCATTCATGAAAGAAATTTAAATATTGGATTGTGACCAGCTGATAATTGATGCTTATAATTATAGCATACCTAACCGTAACCATATATGCTTTGAAATAATTATAAACGAAATTTCATATCTAATAAATTATAATGAAGATGACATTTAATTATCCATAAAAAAGAAGTACTGGTATTATAAAGTTGTACAGAGAAAAGACAAGATATGGTAAGATGTTCTTAACTTTGATAAGAAAAAATTTCTTATAATAACTACTTTTTTCTAAAAAAAATTTTTAACTGTGTACATTTACTGTATGCATGTACTCTGAGTTTTTGAAATGCAATTGTGTACACTGAAAAGTGAAATTTTTAAATATTCTTAAAACATTTAGCTAGAAAACAGATATTTTAACAAAAATATGACAATTTTCAATAAATTCATAATGATATTCGGTGAATTAAAATTTGTCTTTTTATAAAAGATAATAATATATTTAAAAAAATTCACTTCAGTATAAATATAAATGACTAATTAATATACATTCAAAATCTTGAGTCTTTATGTTTATTAGTTTCTGAGAAAACGGTATGAGATTATACATCAAATGTGATGTTTATTGCCTTAGCAAAAAGTTTCTTACGTACAAAAAAATTCAAAAATTTCATGATTAAAAACACAAAAGCAGTTTTATTGTAGCTGTTTCAGAAATAATTTCTCCAGTTCAGAGTATGTTTTAAGGTTTAAAACTTAAAATATGTCTTCAACAACAAAACCTAATGAAAACTTTACAAAAATTCAATGAAAATTTTCGAAATGTCGTAAAATTAGGTATAACCAAAAAGTAACCACAAATTCATACCAAACTATATTGATACATTTTTATATATTATATTTATTATACTTCATTGTTGACTTGGATATTTGTTATGTATGAAAGCTAAAATTTTCACAGATTGATGCACAGTTTGAGAACATTGATGCAAATCTACAAAATATCTCGTTAGATAAAAACTGAAAAATGTTTTGTATTATTTTCTGGGATATTTATGACTTTTTTGTCCCTTATTTTATTGAAACTACATTGAAAAGATGCTGATTTTTTTTTAAAAAAATGGGATAAATACATGTTGTAATTCATAATTTTTGTGATGAAGTGACATGTTATGGTAAAAATGCAATTTCCTCAATAATATTTTTCTCAGAATTTAGTCAATAAATGCACCTGCAACTTTCACTGAATATTAGTGACATGTAACTATATATACTGAAGTGAGATTTTGAAAATATTTCCTAAATATTTGATTATAGACGAGATAATGAACCAAAAATGACAATTTTTAAAAAAATTCGCAGTGATGCTACATAAAAGTATGTTTTGAAAAAAGTAAAATGTATATTTGAAAGATTTTACTTCAGTATAAATATAAATGTTTACATTTTGTACAGTCAAGTTTTTAAGTTTTAGTTTTCAAACAGTTGCTCCATAAAAGGTACATAGATATCTGATATGTGATTTTTGTCGCTCCATGTAAATCTTGTTATATACATAAAAAATACATGCATTTCATGTTTAAATGCATATAAACAGTATTATTTTGACTGTTTTAAAAATCATTTGACCAAATTTAGAAAAACGTTTGACATCTGATACTTTCATTAATGTTTTCACAAAACATTAGTGAAAACTTTCGAAATGTCGCATAATCACATATTTCCAAATCCTTACTTTCACATTTTGATACATTATTACAAGGCATTCATGATGGTTTATTCTCAACTTTGATGTTTGTCATGCATCAGAGATAAAATTTCTTCAAAAATGTATACAGATTTTCAGAAAACTAATGTAAATAATTCAAAACATCTCGTTAAACAAAAACTAAAAAATGCCATGTATGTATTTTCGGGGCAATTTAAGTAAAATAGGAAACAAAAAAGTCTTAAAATATATATAGGATAAGCTAATGTGTAATTAAATAAGACAAGTACATGCTGTAATTCATAATGTTTGTGATGAAGCGACATTTCATATTAAAAATGCATTTTTCTCTAAATTATAAATTTCAAACTGCGTGTTCCTTTTTCTTAGAAACTAATCAAATGGAGTTCATACAAACTTCAGTGAACGTAACTGGTATGTAACTATATATACTAAAGTAAACTTTTTTTAATATTCCAAAAATATTTTTGTAAAAGTTAGTTACTGTGAAAACAAATGACAATTTTCGAAAAATTCTTAGTGATACTTTTACGTTGAATGATTTTGAAAAAAACTTTACTATATATTTAAGAAATCTCACTTCAGTATAAATATAAAAGTATATAATTAATATACAGGCAAAGTTTGAAGTTTTTTTATTTAACAGTTTTTGATAAAAAGGTACATAAATAGCTCAATTTAACATTAGCGGTATAGGGGGTACCGACTAACCTTAATTGAAGTCACGCATTGCGCAACACATTTTGAACGTTACACCGGATACACTTTGATCAGATGTGGAGCATGATGTTTCTCGATTTAAACTTGTTGCCGATAACGGTAGACAACATATTGAATATGTTTTTTTTTTGCGCCAGTCTCGCAAAATTGCAGAACTGATGCCTATATCACTGCAGTTAGTTCGTCTATCAGTATTTGAAACTTAAGCAAAGGGATAAATCATAAAATAGGGATGTATAGCATGTAATGCAGTGCTTCTCAAACTTTCAATATTTGCGACCCAGTGTTCAATCAAAAATTTCATCGCGCTCCCCTCCATACAATAATAATGTATTGAATTCAATTATACTATACTTTGATGTTAAAGCTAGAATACAACTTTTACCTCCGGCGTATATAAACGTCTCACTCAGACAAAGCGTTATTTTCCCCGGACGTATATGTTAGTTTTTCCGAAGTGGGATCTTTTCTGTGCACTGCTATCCATAAAATTATTCCGAAGGCTATGGCATGCAATAAAAGGACCTTGACAATGTGTCTAAGGGAATTGGGAGCGAATTGCGTAACTTTTAATCAGCAGTTAAAGGACTAATTTAAACCGAACAAATTATCCAGATAAATGTTAATTTGTGTATATAATTTTATATATAACACGACCATGGGGTCAATGGTAATTGTTAAACTTGTTCTTAACTTAGTATTGTTAAATTAATTATCAGGGCAGTAGGTAGCCTAGTGGTTAGAGCATCGGACGCCAGACTCGAGGGCCTGGGCTTGATGCCACTAAATACCACCGAGTATAAAAGGAGTACGTGCTCGTTAAATGAGTGGGTCCCAAAGTCTTGTGGGCGGTCAGAGCAGAAACCACGAGTGCAGGGGGCTGGAGAATATTTCCCTCCCATTCAGTTCTATGCCAAAAATTGTGGAGGTGGAGATAGGTGGTGTCGCCATCTATCGTTAAGAAGCCCAACCTGTCTCACAGACAGTGACAACTTTCATTCCTACTCTGCGCGAAGGACACGACGACAACAACAAATTAATTATCAAATACATATTGTGTAGCATTAATAATTTTATTATATCCGTATAAATGTGTATTTTATTTTGTATTATCTCGGAATGTATTTTGTAAAATGATATTTTGTTTTCGACTTTTCAATTTTCTCGCGCCTCCCTCTCGCAGTTATCACGCCCCACAGTTTGAGAAACACTAATGTAATGTATTTCCAGAAACTCTTGAAAAAAATTACTCTGTATGTGCAAACTAAGAAAAACGAATACGTGAAGTTACATTATGCAAAAATTGCTCCCTCTCGATGATTATGTGGCATGTAAAAGCTCCCTAGAGTGCGTGTTTGGCTTGGGAGCCCTCAGAAAAATTAAATTTCTAGTACAATTGGGTATCTTCATAACTCAGGTGCATACCTCAGGGAAAGAAATTAGGCTACTAAACTGCTGTTCCATTTTATTACACATTAACTTATCCTATATTTATTTTAAGACTTTTGGTTTCCTATTTTACTTAAATTGCCCAGAAAATACTTTCATAGCATTTTTCAATTTTTGTTTAACGAAATATTTTGTAATATTTACATTAAGTTTCTCAAAATCTGTATCCATTTTCGAAATTGTGCAAATGTTTCGTAATGTACATAATTCTGCTTTATGGTTTTAAAGATCATTATAGTAACAGTGTAAGTATTTCTATGTTACTGATTGAATAATACACCTCCCGAACATGAGAATTACTCATGTGAGACATGCTACACAAATCAGATTTAATAGAAATTAGGTAATAAAAATATATATTATATGTGGTATATAATATAATACAATCACGCACAAATAAATATTACCATTGAATCCAATCGAATGTGAAATATTTAAGCATGTCAAAATAAGAAACATACCTACATTCGAGACTAGTAAAAAGAGCTATTGATCGGTAATGGTGTTTACGTTGAATGGTATGTACGGTCTCATGATCTGAACACACGCATTGAGCTTTTTCTTTGGGGATATATAAGACAAGGGTAGTGTATGCAGCTCCTCCTCCAACACTGCATTAACGTGCTTTATTGAAGAAAGAGCAGTGGGAACCCCCTTGTCCGGATGTGTATTGTTGCTAAAAGACACCTTTTCGAACACGGCTGATGGATGAGCCTCGTTGCCAAAAAATGCAGTTTTGTTCAATGCATTCAAAGACTGCGTGCAGTATGATTTTCATTAGTATCACTTTATGCGCAAGATTTTTTTTTGTATTAAATTCATGATGATGACAATCTTGTTATTAATCTCTTACATACATCGCATACTATTGTAAAGATATGAATAAGTTTATCAAAATACATTTATTAACGTGATATATACCTGCATGCTTTTACAATTTTGTTCCACAATGGAGAACACAGTTTAAAAATATTTCACTGTAAAGTCCAGCTCATTTAAAGCATACACATTATCATGAGCATCTGGTGAAGTTTTGCCCGGCACGTTTTTATCTGCAATAGGGGTCACAGTCCTTTTTGGCTTTAGCTTTCCGACTTCAATCGTGTGTGTAAACGCAACTCGTTTCTCGCTTTCGCTAGTCCGAGGTTTCTCACGGTTCTCCCCGGAAATTCTCGGGTTGTGCCTTTTAAAGCCTACATTTGTCTTCGTCACATTTTCGGCTCTCCTTTCAACTCTTGTCCGTCGGTGCTTCAAAGCGTGGAACCTTTTCCGGTACATAATGTGGGGCTCTCCTCTCCAGACACGCTATTGTCCGAGATGCGTGGGAAACGGAAATCCTCTCAGTCCTGAGGATATGTCCTCTCTTGGACTCTAAGGAATGATCGTGGGAACATGTGTCAGGATTCTTGACCACCCATTTAGGCTATTTTCCTCAGAAATTAGGGAAAGGAAAGCGGGTACATCACACTGTATATGAAACAAGAACACTAACTCTAAATTTAATCGCCAGTTGGCACTACAAGTAGGTTTCTTATGTAAGGCAAGCCATCATTACTGTACCTAGACAGTAAACTAAACAGAACCATAACCCATCTGCACAGAAACATAATACACAAACATTATTTAATGGAAATTGAGTAACTATTGATACATATATGAGAAAAGATCACGATAACTCCGGAACTACTTAATTTACAGATTTGAAATTAGGTATAGGCATGTTCTTTTTATAGTATAGTAATCCGCTAAGAATGAATATTGCAAAACCAAACTCCAAGGAGCGGTGCGAAGACTTAAATTGTGATTTTGATAAGATTTCTGATTTTTTTAACTATTAAATGTTCATACTTGGAATTCGTTAGATCTGTTTATTTCATACTGTAGAGCTCCTCTAGTGGGTTTATGCGAAAATTGACGTCCAAGGAAGTATTGCAAATATTTAAAGAGCGTTACAGGGAAAATATTCCTATTTTTGAAATGTCTGATCAACATACTCGAAATTTGGTTATCATGTTTCTTTTGATGAGTAGATATCCACTAAGAATAAGTTTTATGAAAATCGATTCCTGTGTTGGTGCAGATAGTTATTAGGACGTACTGATAAAAAAGGTTCCAGTTTTCGATCTACTAGACCTACAATAATGAAATGTGGTATGCATATTTGTTTCGTTGAGTTGAAATTCATAAAGACCGGGTCGAACGGAAGTCGATTTTCAAAGTGAGTTTCGGGGGGTTTTTTGATGAAATTTTTTAAATTTTTTTAATTGTTACATTAATACACATTAAATTTGGCAAGTATATTTATTTTGCTAAGTAAAAATCAACTAAAAAGGCGTTTTGCAAAAATCCATTTGGGAGGAGGGTGATACAGGAGCGTGAAAGATAATTCTACTTCAAGTTTATGGAAATTATTATTTAGAAGGTCTGTCCTTTTAAAATCATGTGGAGAGAAATACCAGAATATTTTTCAATGCGATTGAATGCTTTACTAGGACATAGATATCAATAATTTTTTTGTAGACAGTGTATATTCATATATCATGAAATACCCAGTGAACAGAGTGAGTAACGGCAATATATTTATATAAAAGTGGTATAACAAAATACATTCACGCAAAATTACACATTAACATTCAATCCAAAGGGATGTGTAGTATTTAAGGCATTTGAAATGGGGAAATCATGTTAGCAAATAAATTTTCGTTCTACTTCATAATTTTTGCTAATGTATTATAATCCAACAACATTTAAAATATTGCGCTCCTTATAGGCTATATTCTCCAGATATCATCAATCTCATTACAAACTCGGAAACGTAGTAAATACTATAAATTGTTCCGATTCCCATATATAATTTGTAACTCATATCTCTATTTCTTACACAAGCAAAGTGTAATAGTTAGAAACATTCAGTAAATATATAATTTTTCACTTAAAATCTCAAAGTTTAAATCTCTTTTAACATTCGTATTAGAAGGCTACCTAATAAAATATATTTTAGAGGAAAATATTAGAATATTTTATTAAAAAAGAAAGATAAATATAATTTATAATAAATATTTGATTCCAAAATGCATAAGTAAAGAACTGCTATTTTATCATTGGACTTCAATTTTGAAAATGATTAATTGTTAAGAAAACTTCAGTATTTTTATTCAAATTTAAAAACATTAACAAAGGCCACAGAAGAAAAAAACTTACATTTAATATCATTGGCTAAATTATCGTGCTAGCCAATATTTTTTGTAAAGAGAGCTTATGGAAATGCTGCCTAACCATTTTGGTGTTTTCAAGAATATCTTTATATATATGGGATGCTTTTTAAAAAGACTGGTGTGGCATATACTCTGCAAAATCAGGTAAGAGTTGAAGTAATACATCAAATTAGTGATTACCGGGTTTGTAACATAAGCCCAATTCAACAATGCAAATTACCAAATGACAGGAATTTTCAAAAATTTAAACAAACCCTATATATGCACTTCGATAAATTAAATACCTACTTAGCTTCAAAAAATATGACACTTTATTGGTATTATTTATTGTAAAAAAATTGAATCAAAAATGTTTCTTTAAGAAATACATTAATTTAGAATGTCAATATAATATTACTTATAATCTATTTTTGAACTAAGTGTTGTGTTATTGTGTGAGTAATATTTCTTAAATCTGTTTAATTACAAAATAGTTTAATTTTTTTTCTCTTTTTCACCTCAGATTTGTAAAGATCCCTTTATTAGTATGGTACAGGAGCCTGGGTGGTATGTAATACAGCTTGGATTCAACAAGAAAGAATCGATTTATACAAGGGCTGAATAGTGCTTACGTGGAATATTGTATCATTTATCATAAAGTACAGACGCTGATAGTGCTTTGTAGTCACTGCAGTGCCTTGCTTTTTAGATATTAGAAACCGATTCAATAGCTGTCGCTATCATTCACTGATCTTGTCTTTCCATGTACTATTTTTCGTTGGCGAGATTTTCTAACTACGCTGTGTGTATGCTGTCAAAATTTTGAAGTTAGCCTTCAAAAGTGCCTGAAAAAAAGAATGTTTCGGGAACTTTTGCTCCAGCTAGACAGGCTCCTACATTTTGACCAGTTGGAAAATCTGAGAGAGCCGAGATTTTATGAGCTTGAAAAGAATCCTGATTTTACAGAACTTCAATAAAGCTGAATGCTTGACACATTGGGAAATGGAACGCGAGTCGTTCCTCCATCTCATATTTAAATGTATTTGAGCCTTGAAGTGAGAGGCCTGGATTGAGATGGAGCTTCCTGATTGGTGGACGGAAAAGAGCAAGCGGGTGTGGCTACGGAGACTGCTTCGGAGACATTTGATGTGATGGATTTTTTTCACAGTAAGCGGACGAGAGACTAGTCTGCTATTGGTCGAAAAGAATCATTGAATTAGTACTCTATTGGCCACCTTGAAGATATGGAACAGAAATTGGATGGAGAAAAGTGCTTGCCTGTGTGGGTTGCAGATAATGAATATAATTTAAAATTAAGAAAAGAAACAAAGATAAAAAATAAAATGAAAATTTAGAAAATGGTCATCCGCCACGAGAGAAAGGACGAAATTTATTACTGGGGGGAAGGGGATTACACGAGACCAGAAGAATTTTTCTGTTTCAATAAAGCTACCACATACTAACAGAATATATTAATTTCTATACACATAAAAACTAGTAAATATTATTATATTTTAATGCTTTCAAAATGCATTAAAAATTGTATTCATTCTCAGGTGTTTTTATTATTTTGATAACCAGCTTTATACATAAAAACTATTTAAGTACTTATCAAATCTGAAATTTGAAGAAGTAAATATAAGACGAGATAAAAAAAAAGTGCTATAATGTTATTCACCTGAGTATAATCTTAAAAATTTTTCTGTGATTTTCTTAGTTGTGTGGGATTTATTTAATTGGAAATTGATAACGCAAAAAAAGAGAAATCTAAACTCTTTTCAAGTACACTACATTGGAGAAAAATAAACCCTTGTGCAAAACCCATTTCAAATAATTAATGAAATTTATGAAGATTTGGAGCTATTCACTAAACTTCGAATTATTAAAAGAAAACTGACTTGTGTAAATTAACGAAACATAGGGGTGTCTATAGAAATTAAATATTTCCCCCTCATACAGCATCATCCAATAAATGAAAAGGTATTCTAGGCAAAAAAAGAAGCTGTTGGGAAGAGATGTATTCTTCCGTCACAAATAACATACATATATATATATTTAATTGCACGTAAGTATATAAACTTTGTTAGCATAGACACACAAAAGTTCTATATTGAAAAATAGTCATCCAGAAAGCTTGACTGTCCGAACTGTTTAAAACAAGCAAAACTTTGGAGAAAGGGACACATGTCTCTCGAAATCCTTATCTTCGTTTAAGGTAAATGGAACGAATGCGACAACGAAAAATGAACTTTTCCCCCTCACATTTAAATGGTTTTCTCCTATTTAAATTAAAAGTAGTGGAAGTAAAAATTTTAACTTCAGTTATCTGTATATTTATGTGGGAATCTAACCGAAATCTCTTCCAAAAAGTTAGATTCTTCAGATTGGTTTTTTTTTTATTTGGCTGGATGTCTAGGGGTTTTGCCGATGTATGGGTTAACGTTGAAAAAATAGACAACATGATTTAAAGAAACTAAATAATTTATTATGAGTTATAGGAGTGTATTTACAGGAGGGATATTTACAAAATAGAAACTAGAACATGCAGACATTTAAAAATAAAGGAAAGAAAATTCCTTGTAGGAGGACGTTAGATATTAAATGAAATTCATTATGGGATGTGCTGGTGACTTACCACCTTGTATTGGCGAACGAGCGCGGACTTGCGAAATCGCTGCTTTGTTACCGAGTGTTAGTGGGCCTCTGCCAAAAATAAATCGCGTCAGCGTTTAAATAAGTACACTAGATGGCGTTGTTGTGGAATGATGTTTTTGACTAAAATTGCCATCTTCTGCAATGATCTAACTTTTACAAAAAGAGTTCAATGAGATATCCTAGATTTATGTACCTATTACTGCAAAAAAATTAAATTTTTAACTACAAATAAATCTGTATGAGCAATAATTATTCAATAACTATTTTTATTTTTTTCAAGGCATGTTCTTATCTTAAGATAAATTTATATAAAATCCACTGCATTTATAGCTATAAAATTTTGCAGGGTTTTTGCAAACATAACAATCCGTAAATTGAATGAAATGCAATTTTACAATATCAGTTTATAAAAATTTTTAAATTCAGTGATTGAAATTTTCTGTAAATTTTCTGCAGAAATTGTGCTATTGTTTGTCAACCTTTTTTTTTAAAAAAAAATTCTGTCACTTCGTTGAAAAGTTTTGGATTTTATAGTATACAAAATATCCGCACTATAGGTAATCTAGATTTTTAGAAAAGTGTACCGGAATCACAAAAAAATGCATTTTGAGAAAATTGCAAATAAATATATTTTCATCTATGATTTGTAAAATAATATTTTTTAATACAATATAAAGCCATGCCTTTTTTAATTGGATTATTTTGTACCATTTCTCAGTTTTTAAATTGTAAGTTGGAAATTCTCGATTACTTAGAGGAGAGTCTCTTTAATTAATTTTTTTTTTACTTCATCAACACATCTTATAAACGATTCACACCTTCTTCCATTTAAAGTACCAAGCTTTATGTTTATAAATTTAGTATTTTTACGTCACCTTGAACATCATCATTACAGGATATTACCAAATTAGTTACACATATTTTTATTGTTAAGGCGATATGGTACCATCTTAACATTTTTTTTTATTTTTAATATATGATATTTGGTTTTAACTGTATTTTATAAAGGTTAATATTTAATAATAATTCCATACAAAAAAATTTTAATTGGTTGCAAAATGTTTGCAAAATTTACATTTTTTTAAACTTTTTAGGCATTATTTAAATCCCTAAAACTTTTTAAAATATGTCTCTTTTGTTTCAAATTTTTTTTTCCAATTACCTTTTAATAGACTACATAAAACCGTGCATGGGCTTTTTCTCTGCTGCAGATCTTTAATTTTTTATTATTTTTTATATTGTTAAACTTCCAAAAATTCCCCCCAAAAAATTAACTTTTATTTTAAATTTTTTTAGAAAATGTACTAAACACACACACATGTTAGAGCTAATTCCATGCACAGTTTTATAAAACATACGTTGAAGAACATGTATGAAAAATTTCAATCACATACTTCAATTATCAAAAAGCTTTAGGGTTTTGATAAACAGTATATGTACAAAAATTCAACATGGAAAAAAAAAGAGTTTGAAGTTTTCCTTCCATGAATAGCATGATATAATATTCATCGAATAGTCTGAAACTTTTATGAAATGTTAATTAGCTTATTTAAAACTGCTTACCATAAAAAATTGCACAAATTTAGAACAATTAAACAGTAAACTGCCATAAAGAGTATATATAAAAAAAAACGAATGCAAGATCAATATTTCATTAAAACTTTATCTTAATAATTATTAAAAAAAACACAAACACACATCAGAGCTAATCCCATGCTCAGAGCT